>WEIU01013148.1:114263-135710 GCA_013389925.1 Aegithalos caudatus | reverse complement strand
AAAAAAAAAAAAGGAAAAAGGCAGTATGAAAAACCTATAGATCAGCTTCATCTCCCTGCAGCTCCATTTGTTTGATTAGTATTATGATGGTGTGACAGGGCAATATATCAGAAGTAATCGATCTGATTAGTGTGGAGATGATATAAACACAGATTGTATTGATGTTTAATAATATGGGCACCCAGGGTAAACATAGATGTTGCATAGGCTGTGGGAAAGGTCTCTATAATGAAAACAGCAAATACAGCAGATTTTTGAGCTAAGTTATTTTTCTGCCAAATTTCACAGCAAGTTATGGGTAGTTTGACTTTGCAGTCTTGAAGAGGGTGGTCAGATGGGTTGGCATAAATTGTTTTAATTGTTTTTTGAAATACACATCTTTTTCCCCAAGGCAGATCTGAATCTTGGTTTCATAGGCTGCCTTATGTTGAGTCAATTCCAAATGTGGTAAAGATTGCAGTATTATTAGACATGAAAACAAACACTTCTTTCAATTTTCTTTTTGATAAAAAGGCTGCCTACATCTATTATTAAAATCTTGATCTCTGGGTAATTTGACTTGATGGTGAATTATTCCTTTCCTGTAACTGAATTTGGGAAGAGATGTAAGTGCAGTAAAAAGTGTTTTTGTTGGATTTTCCAGTGAACAGCTGGAAGGAAATTACCATGAATGAAGGAGCAGAATGCTGTATGGAAGTTCCATAAGGAAGAAAGTACTTAAATCAAATTTCCCCCATTTCAGAAACAATTGTTTGTCTGTATCTGTTTTAGTGCAGGCTCCTTGATTGCCTAAGGTGTGTCTTGAGGAGAGCTCCAAGGCTCAGCCCTTGTAATAGGTCTGGTGTTGGTGCTGAGCTGTGATGCCCCCCCTGCCAGGGGGATTACAGGAGATGGGGTGTGCCCCATGGCAGGGTGAGGTGTGTGCCCCATGGCAGGGTGAGGTGTGTGCCCCATGGCAGGGTGAGGTGTGTGCCCCATGGCAGGGTGGGCAGTGCCCCATGGCAGGGTGGGCAGTGCCCCATGGCAGGGTGAGGTGTGTGCCCCATGGCAGGGTGGGCAGTGCCCCATGGCAGGGTGGGCAGTGCCCCATGGCAGGGTGAGGTGTGTGCCCCATGGCAGGGTGGGCAGTGCCCCATGGCAGGGTGGGCAGTGCCCCATGGCAGGGTGGGCTTGCTGCTGCACTGCTGTGGATTCCTGGGCAATTCTGAGCCCATGATCCAGCACCATCCTGCCTCTTTGGCAGCCTTTTAGAACAGGCTCTTAGTTTGGAAATGCACTGCTGAAAGACAAATGTGCACCTTTAAAGCAAAGCCCAACATGTCTATTACTTGTTTTCTCGGGTCAAGCCCTGAGCTTGTCCCAACTCCCAAGCCTCTGGCAGTGCCTCTGTCCAGTGCTTTGGCTGCTCCCACTTGCATGGGCAGTGCTGGTGCCAGTGCTGTGCCCTCGGTGTTTGGTGTGCTGGAAAATGTGCTCCCAAATGGGCCATCACTGGAGCCACCAAGGATGATTTCTGACACGGCTCATTGTGTGTTGCATGGGGTCCATTCTGTGCTGCTCCTGGTGCCACCAGCAAACAACCCAGACAACTGATGTGGACTAAAACTTTGCTCTTAAAAGACTGCAGGGGAGGGTGGGAGGAAGAGGAAGCAAGTTACAAGTTCTACAAAATTAGCTGTAGAATCTGGATGAGGTTTTCTGACTTGATGGTTATATGGAAGATGGGGAAGAAAGAGATGGTCAAGTCCAACACCCACGTCAGATCCTTGTGAATGCAGCATGATTTCAAATTAAAACTTTATTTTTAATGACTTGTCTTTCTGTGTTCAAGGTCAAGAAGCGGAGCTTCTTAATTGTGAATTTTCCACTTTTTATAGTCAAAGACGTGTTGCATGGTGAAGCAAAAAGGAATGGCTGTTACACTTTTCAGGCTATTATTTTCAGACTAAATTTGCTTGTTTAATTTGATCAGTTAAACAGAAAAGCATTCTTCCCTGTCTGCTTAGTATGGTTCAGATATAAAAAACTCCCAAGTACTGTTGGGAATTTTCCATTTTTAATATGAAACATTTTGGATCAGATCACAACCTAATTTGTGCCAATAGTCTGGTATCAAATTCAATTTGTGAAGAATAGCAGTTGATTTATCCACCTGCCTTAATATCATGGAATGTATTTCATAAAATATGGAAAAATATGCACTGCCTTGCACCTGTATACACAATGCAGTAGTAACTGCTGATTGTAGGTATTGCTGGGTATTAATAACATGACAGTATTGAATTTTCAATTTCATAGCAAAAGTATGAAAGGATGTGTATATTAGGCAAAGGAGTTCATCATTCATATGAACAGAAAGTATTTTATTTCTAAAATGTAGACCCTGGTAGAAGAGTCTGTTCCTTCAACAACTGTTTCCTTTCTTTAGTGTCTACAGAAGGAAAGATTCATATCAAGATGGTCTGATTAGTCATGTGCCCTTATGGAGTTCCTGATAGTGATATGACTCGATGCTGTATTCCTCAGATACCAGTGGCAGTTCTTACATGCTGATTGAAAACTAGGAAACTTTGAGAAATGGTTTTTCCAATGTCTTGTATTCGCTTCAGTTACATTTATAATAGTTTCCTTTTAAAAATATTCTTTATAACACATAAAAAGAAAGATTTGAGCAATATTTTGAGAATCCACGTTCTACTTCTGTGGGTTTTGTGGGTTTTTTTGGTTTTTTTTTGTAGGCTGGAGTGCAGGCTAGGATTCCAAAACTGTTGTTTGTTTGCATGTAGATTTTTTGTGGTCTGAACTCTTCAGTGGTGAAATCGTTGCTACCGCAGTGGTGTCCTTGTTTTCTTTGGAAGTCAGATCAGCTCAGATGACTGGAACATCACCTGTTGAAGTTTAAAAATCTGTTTAAAGCTGTAGTCAGTGGGGTTCTTTTCAAATTGGTCTCTAGTGACCATCTTCAAAGGCGGTATGATGGTCTTGGGTTCTGTGATGTCAAAAGCTTGAAGGAGAGCGAGATGCTTTTGTAATTTGCATCCCAGCTCGGTATTTACTAGGGCATTAAATGGTAGTTAAGCACCTTATGCCCCAATTAATTTATGGTGCTGTGACCTTTCCACCAGTGTCTTTTTCCCGGGTTCTCCCCTTGAAGAAACTTGTTAAAACCCATGTATGGATTGTTCATGAATGTAATTGTATTAAATGTGTGTGTATTTTTAAAAATTATTTAAAAATAAAATAATCAATGTCATAATACCGCAATTTGCCAAACCCTTTAAATAAAGGGATTACAAAGCAGAAAGTAAAACTGAAACTGAATTGGACCATTAGAAATGCAAATGCTAAATTCTGTGACGAAGAAAAAATAATTGCGTTTAATGATAAATAAAGCTGGATTTTCAATTCAGCAATATCATGAACATTTCTTAAAGGAGTTCTGTACCTTCCTGCAGTGAAAGTGTCTCTTTGCTTTGCTGTAATCATTTTTCAACATCACCACCTTGTTTCAATGTTATAAATCAGAAGAGGAGCCTTGCCCTGACCGGCCCAGAGGTAAGAAGGTGCTCAGCGCTGCGCCTTGTCTCCAGACCAAGGGGATTTTGTTGGAAGCTGAGCATGTGTTTGGATGCCCTGGCACTGATAAGTAACACTTGAGTCTGAGTCCAGGTTTTTTCATAGATCTCAGCACGTTGTTGTAAAACTGGGCGTGTGGTGTCTGAGTGCCTTTCCAATTTAGTCATCCTCCCAGCATTTGGCTGAGTGTTAAGACTGCATCCGTCCTGCTTGCATACTTTTTTTTCTGACTAAATGCTAGACTTGTGGTGCTGGGAGTGTGTAATTGTTCAGTGCTTACTTCTTCTTCCTTTCTTTAATTTGAGGATTTGTTTTGACAGCTAAAATTCTGGTGGTTTTCTGGTTGTCTGCTGCAGTAGAACCTATGAACAGATGCCAAAGCAGAATGTTTGTGTCCTCTTTTAAATAGTGAAAATTCAATTTCTCCATTAACTCACAGTTTCCCCACCCAAATAATGTTTTTTGGATGGTTTTATACCATCCCACGTCACAAGTTTTGTTCTGATGTTTTAATGACTTAAAGCTAACGTATTTAATACAATTTTATTTACTGGGAAATTTTTAAAATTATTTAAAAGTTATTATAGTTTTGATGCTTGATCTAATGCATATTCTGCTTGTCTCTGAGGTTTTTCTTCAGTTGGTACAATTCATCTTTGTTTCAGAGCAGATTTTTATTCTGTGCAAAAAACTGTTAAAATACTTTGTGCTTGAAATACTGGGTGTATCTTGCTTGCCACAGATTTTGTTGTCAGGGTAGCTTCTAAACCACCATTTTCTTTGTGTGTTTGCTTTGAAATAATTAGGCTTGACCCCAAGCTATAAAATAAAATATGATGTGGGTTAACTTTTCTGCAGATGTGCTGCTGACTCTGCACACCAGGTTCTCATGCTGCCATCTCCCTTCTCACTGAAACTTACACTGGTGAGCAAATTTGTGATGTCAAATAAAGTTGAGATGTTGTAGCTCCTGGGGTGAATGCTGTATTCTGTGGGAGCTCCTGTGGAGATCAGGCTTTATTGGACCATTTAGATTTCAAAAACCACATTTGCAGAAGCTGTAAGCTAGAAATGTGCTGGGCTGTGTTAATTCTTTCTGGGCTGCCCTGGAGGGCTGTTGTGGCTCTGGCACACGGGGCTGTGCTGGCAGGTGGCTCCCGAGCTCTGTGCCCACCCCTGGGGCTCATGGGCTGTGCCAGGGCTCAGCTGCTGGTGGGAGCCTCTCCTTGCCCTCACCTCTTGGATTTGGAATGTCAACTGTTGTTGCTGTGAGAACCTCTGGGATTTATTTCATAAGGTGCACTTGTTTATTATTTTAATTTTCAGTGAGAATCAAAATGAACCATTCGGATTTCAGTTTCTGTTTTGAGAGGTGATGATTTTTCAGACCCTGTTAACTTTTTATTTTAAATAGAGTTCTCACAGTCCACTAAGCAAATAACTTTCACCTTGTTATTGCAGGTTCAGTATTTGTTTCTATGGAAACAGCTGTTGACAGGGTTTTTTTAAACTCTTCCTTATTTCTTAGATTTCCAGGGAGTTCCAGAAGAACAAGTTCCTGAAACTCTTGAAATCAGTAATCTGTGACAAAACAGAAATGTGTAGCTTTACTTAAGAGTAGAGATTGGGCAAATGTTGACTGAATGAGAAGTGATTTAACTTTCTGAAAATATATAGGTAATACTTCCTTAAGATGGTGAAGTGATTAATCTGCATTACAATGTATTGAGTAGGTTTTTCAACCCTTTCTAATTGACAGAAGACTGTTAGTACCAGCATGGGGTTTGATTTTGACAATTTAAGTATTTCAGGTTCTTCATGGGATTTCTCAGCTGTATTCTTGGTCCTTTAAACCTTATCTAAACCTGAAAACAACTGATGCTTTGGCCAATTTTTGTCCCCTGATAAATTATAATAAAGCTTTTACAGGCACCTTATACTTTAATGATTTTTACAGTAATGGTTTTATTTTTTTAAGTAGCCAGAATTGCCTGCTAGGTCAATACATGTTCTGTTGGATTTTTTAGCTTATTTGCAGTGAATAAGAAGTGTTGAAAACCAGCCTATCCAAAGTTTACAGGTGCCCAGTGTGGCCTCAGGAGTGATTGATCTGCAGTTACATTCCCAAGCCAGTGGTTGTTAATGAATTGTTCTCATTGGTATTTAAGTTTTATGATAGCTATGTTTGTATTAAGGATAACTTTTGACAGATTTATCCATTTAAAGGATTCTTAGTATCTGAATGTGTTCGGAAAATATTTCTGTATTCCTGATTTGTGAAGTCAAACTATTCTTAAGTTAATTTTTTATTGTATGTTGGATGATCGTTGTTATGAAGGCATTGTATCTGCTCAGTTACTTCAAGCAGGTAAAAAAAAAGGTGAAAATTTTTTCTTTTTATAAGACAAAGTAAACCTATTTTAAATGATTTTGAGTATTCAAATCTACTTAAAAACAACTTGTTTGACTTTTTCTATCTTTATCTGATGCTGTTTCTTTACCCTTCTGTAGAACACTTATTTTTAGTTGTTAACTGCTTCTCGGGAAATGGGACTTTGTCCTTGATTCCTAAGAAAACTCAAGGAAGGTTCTGTCCATTGGTAGAGAGAGGTTGAGATGGCCCAAACAGAGCCAATTAACAGCAAAGTTGTGCTGCTTTTTGGATGCAAGCTGACAAAAGCAGAGAAATGAAAAGGTACTGCTGATGCTTGCTCACACTTGTAGGTATTTGGCATGCTCACTATAAAGGAGAGTGGTGCAACATCGCTTTCTGCTTGAAGTTTAGATGTAACTGGAAAAATGAGGATAGAAAACCTTAACTTAAATTTTTTTTTTTTTTTTTTTTTTTTGTCAGCTAGTGTTTCACTGTTAAAGCTAAATATTTATATTTGGTTTGGCTGCCATTTTATCAGTCACTTTGTATAAATGTGATTTCAATGAAAAATACTTTAATCGCAGTAATTTCTTATCTAATACTGCATTAGATATAAAGAAATGTTTGTAAACCAGACAAGATAAACAATATCCTTGTAATTAATTCTGTATTAGTGCATTTCTAAAAAGAACTGTCACACTGCTTTTCTTCAGTGAAATAAATTCTAAATTCTTTCCTGGAATAAAATTTTTAACACATCTATATTGAAGGCAAACTGATTAATCCATGTGGGTCAGCCGTGGTACTGTAATGGTAGATATTGTAAGAATTGGGGAATATGGGAAAAACTGCATGTTTAATAGTGTGGGTTCTGCAGAAAGAGATGGTGCAGTGTTCATACCCCACTGAGCCCACATTACACCCTAAACTTCTAGACTACCAGGCATTTATTAACCTACAGAGTTGCCCAAAACTGGGATAATCTGTTTAGTTTAATCTTCCATGTAATCACCTGGGATTATGCTGATTTACAGTTTCAGGTACATGTGTAGTTTCCCGGTTTTCTCTTTCCTATTCCCCATCAGCAGCATCTATTTAATATCATTGTGGCTTTAAGTGCTGAAGAAACATGAGGGAAGCCAGTGGGTGCAGGCAGTGATGGACAAGGATGTGTAAGAAGTGGTTCTTAGGACAAAAATAGAGAAATTTATTTTGAGTTGGGCTGGAGATAAGGTTAAAGCCGTTTGGGGCCCTAGTGATGCCATTAGTCCTCTCTGCCCTCACTGGCCTGCAGACTGCAGCTGCAGCTCAAGTGCACAGGAGCTTGGCTGAGCATTTGTGCCACGGGGATGCTCTTCATGCCCTCTGACAGCATCAGAGAGCAGCTCCAACCTGCAGCTCTGCTTTGCTTGCTGGTGAGCAGCAGAGGTCTTGGACCCTCTGCAGAAAGTCACCTGCCAAGTGCTTTTATTTTCCTCCTGTGGGCTGTCAGGTGTGAGATTGGCTGTGTGTGACAATGGACTGTGTTGTGCTACATCTTACTGGGATATAAGCCAGTTTTTTTGCTAGAGTGGTTTTGGCAGCACTCTGAAAAGCTGCAATCCCCAGCAGTCTTTTATGTAGACAGTTCCCCAAATGCCCCTGTAGGTCAGGAGAAATTCCCCAAGTGTAACTGAATGGACCAAATACTGCAGAACCTGGGTTTTAGCCTATGCCTACTGGACTAACATGGAAATGTGTGGGTTTATACCATTTACAGATCTAAATATTTCAAAATACTTAAATGTTTGCTTAAATTACATGAATATATGGATTAGAGATGAGAACAAGTTACTTAGACTGAAATTCAGTATTTCTTTGCAGTGCACTTTAATATCCATGGCTCTCTTGGAATTTGTAGACCAAATGCTTGTTCCAGTAATGCTGTATCTGTAATGTCTGTGATCTGCTTCTCTCAGCCTTATGGGTTAAAATTGCTCTCTTGCAATAGTGCAGATGAAAAGAAAATAGGAAAATGTTTCCAAAATCTCTCTTGCTTGAGCAACAAATGCTCAAGCAATTTATAATAGCTGGTGATGTTTTATATCGTGACCAACTGCAAATTCTCAGTGACAGTGGGATTGCAGTTATCTGGTCTGTACTTTCTTGCAATTGCAGCTGTAGATGTCTTGAGAAGTCAGTTTCTTTAACATACTTGAGTAGTAAGATATTTTGTTTTCATTAGTGGTGTGCCTTAAAAGCAACAGCAACACAAAAACTCTCCTCCAGAGTACAGTGCAAGAAATTTAATCATAAGCCAGACTTTTATGGTATGGTTCTGAGCTATAATACAATATTTCTGTAGTGGAGCAGGTAATGTCAAAATAAAAGGTATTTGTGCTGGAAAGTGTATTTCTAACATGCTTTTAAGGGCAGTTTCATGGTGTGGGAATTGAGCCAGCCACCAAGTATTTCCTGTAACTTCTGTGTCATACAAAAGCATAAGTTGGGGTTTTTTTCCCTTTCTCCCATCTCTGGTTATGCCCTGAGTTCATGTAGGTCGTATAAACTTATATATACATGCACATTTTTCATTATTTAAGGCTTGAAATTGGCTGAAATTTTAAAATTGGATGTTAAAATTTTAGATGTAGCAGTCATTTAATAATTGTGGTTTTTTCCTCTGTTACGTTGCAAGTAATACGTACAGTGCAGCCTTTTAAAATGTCTCTCTGAAAGCTTTGTAAAAATCAGATATGAAACAATTAAAAATTCATTTGAGGTTATGGTTGTGAATTTGACTGATGAAAGGTTGAGTAGTCAGTTAATAAATGTTCTTGGGTAGCCTGACCTGTGGCTTCCTCAGGGTCACTTAGTGCCCTCTTCTAGGCCTTGAGTGTTGGGATCACAAAGTACATGAAGATTGTCTTTCTCAAAAGGTTGAATAAAATTCAGTGGTGGAAAAGCAAAGCAGGCCACAAATTGGCAGAGAACCTGAAGTACTGGCTGATCCTAAACCCTTTGTAGTCTTCTATTAAAGAAATTATTTCCATGTGATAATGTAGTAAATATTCCACTACAGGAATATTACAGGATTGGTTTGGTTTTGTCGTGGAGATGCAGAACAATGGAAAAGAAATGGTTATTTCAATAACAATTTCAAGAACACGTAATTTTCACTGGGCCTCTAAATGTGAACGGGTAGGAGATCAGTTATGCCTTAACAGTTTTTGTCTTAGGCGTTTAAGCCATGGCAATCTTTGTTTTCCTCATCTTCTTATATAAGCAGGATAAAGCCTGGATTTGGAGAGCTGATCCTTCAAACATAAGGGTTACATATTTAAGTTTAGATGGGGGAAAAAATCTGAATCTTGCAGAAATTCACAAGTTGGCCTTGCAACACTTGTAATCTGTGGATTTGCAACAGAAGGTGTCAAACAGTATGTATATGTGCATTGAATTGTATATATGTTGAATTGGATAAAGTACTTTATAGACCAAAATGAAAATAAATTAGTTAAAATAATGCATATTTTAAAAATCATCGTAGTGGTTTAAAGGTATGTGGCAAATGTACAAAAGTCAAAACCGTGAGGGCTAGTAGTTTTATGAAAATAGGTTAATTTAATTGATTCTCCTAAGTGAACTAGAAAGTATCTGTTCTCAAGTATCTCAGAGATTTCAAAATAGCTCTGTATCAGTACTAATTGTTTTTAACTGTGGAGGTGAGGACACAAGCAGTAACAGTAGCATGAGTCACCAGGCTGACAGAACTTCTGTGTGCACAGACCTGGCTCTCCGCGGCTGGGTCTGTTCAGATGTGACACTTTCCTTCCTCATTCTTTTCTTCCACCACTCCACACATGTGCTGATAAAAATAAAAGCTATGTGGGTTGAACTACACTTGATAGGGAGAAGGGTGTTTTTGGACTAAGCCATCGGTCCTAGATTTAAATGAGAATGGGCTGAAGTTCCAGCTCTGCCCTGGAACTTGTGCTGCCACACGCTTCTGGTGTGCTTGTCAGCAAGGGCCTCATCTGCCCTGCTCTGTCACTCCCCTCTAAGCTGGACATGTAGTTAAAAGTGGGAGAATGCTGCTAGTGACTAGCTTGTCTTTTGATACCAGCCTTTGCAGTGGCCATCAAAAGTGATTTCTGGGGCTCAGTGGCTGCCTGATCTCCTGGTGTCCTTTTAGGCTGCTGCAGAGTAAATGTGTAGCAAGTCTGTTTTCTAAGCAACTCTTTCTGCTGGGTTTTGGAGCATTCTCTCCAGTATTTAGAGCTGTATATTAACAGACTGTACCCTAAACACTTTGTGGTCAAGATATGTGGCTCAGCATAGGTAAGATTTGAATAACCTACAGTGGTCAGTCAAGGTGGGAAATGCTGGCAGGTTAAAATCCAGCCTCTGCGATGGAGGTCACAGTTGGCCTTGCTGCTGTCATGATGGTGATCCATCATTTTCTGTTAAGATATGAGAATGGGTTTTTTTTTTCATTATGAGGAAATTTGTTTTCTGGTCTGAACTGACCTACTGGCAGTTGCCAGACACTGAAAGACTCCTCTGTAAGACATCTCCTGCTTAGTACAGCGATCTCAATAGGAAAAATTACCATATCCGTATTGTTATTGAGGTGTTAGCTGCTCTGTCTACCTGGGGATCCCAGGAGAACATCCTGGAAAGCACTGCAGAAACAGCTGCAGGATGTTGCCGAGCTTGTTTTAACTGGAAAGGATTTCCAAGGCAGACTGTGTTAATGGCCACACCAGGCAGCTGTTCTAGGAGGACATTGCCTCCTTCCTGTGCCTGTTCTTGTCCCAAGGACCAGTCTTTTATGTTTACTTCCACTTTTGCCCCATTAGCTCTTTTTGGTATCCTTTTGATACACTATTAGTCATTGCATCTCTTGCATGTGAAAAATTCATTTTGTTTTATGTGGCTATTGAGTGTTTGATCTCAAGCCTTCCTGTTGTTTTAGCGCTGTGTGTCTCTAGTTAACACAGTAATCCCTGCTGTAATGTATCCTTGCATTAGTCACTCCTATCAAAGGCTTGATCCGGTGTGATTTAATTTAAGAAATTATTCTGATAGCCTAAATGCAAAAATCTGTTTTTCTTTCCCCCCCGTCTTTTGTTTTTCCTTCTTCCATCCCACTGTGCATTGTATAGGCTTTTTATTTATTCTGCCAGATTGACAAGATTATAAATGAGAGCTGTGTGTTGAAGCCTCTAATTTTTCATAAGTAAATGAATTAATTTATCATAGCTGTTGTGTTTTATTGCTGTCTCAATGCCAGACTGGCCAGCTTCTTTATTCTCCCTTTTACCTTCTAAATACTGAATCCATGTCATTGTGTTTGACAGCTTTCTGGTTCCCCTGTCAGATGCAATTTGGTGCTAATCACATTTTCTTTGCTTAGTGTCAGTGGTACAGGCCATGCATAATATTCCTGTATGTCCACTTATTTACTTGAAACACAGCTGAAATGTCTTGGGCATTAATCTGATGAAGCTACAACATTAGAATGCAAAAATGATGCTTGAGTAGTAAGATAATGTGATGTGGCAGATGTGCAGTAGATAATATTGAGGCTAAAGTAGTGATCTTTATCAAGCTCTGATGCGTTTTATTTGTTGGTTCTGCAAACCTTTTCCTAAAAAAAAGATTATAGTCAGTTCTGGTTCATTAGAATGGTGTCACTTGTGATTTAGCTCCTTCTTTGTGATCAAACTATGACAAACTGCTTCTATTCTTCCCTCTACTCCCCATTTTTAAAATACAGGGTGTTTCTTGTTTTGATTTGGTTTGGGGTTTTTTTGTTCAAGTCATGGGACACACTTCATATACGCTGACTTTTAATGGGAGTGTTCAAGTCTTTCAGTTACTCATTTGGAATCTTTCAACTTCCTGTTAAAACTCTCCAAATTCTCTGCAGTTTTCAAACCTCCTATTAACTGAGCCCTGAATATTTAAAATTTCAGTAAGATCTAGTAGTTATTAAAAACTAGAGCATGCTGTAGGTGTTCCTCTCCTAACTCCTACAAAGGTAGGCATGCAATGCTTTTGTCTTAATTGTACTGAAATTATACTTCTAGTATGTTTATTTCCAGTTACCTGGTCATGGGCAGGGGGTGGGGTTGTATATTTTTAAATCCTTCTATTCCAACAAAGAAAAAGTGCATGTTTCTGGAAGAGCTTGATACTATAGGTCCCTGTAGTGCAGATCAGGAATTGAAGTTTGTTAGTATTTACCTACTGAATTATGCATTTTCTTTGGTTTCTGCATGTTTTTGTCTGCTCCGAAATCCTGCTATGTACTCTTCCGCTGCTGTGTAGAAACAGTGATGATGGCTTGTGAAAGACCCAACTGCTTTAGAGACTGTTCAAATGTATTCTCCCTTTGAAATAGTGCATTTAATTATGAGATTTGGGAAAGGATGTAGTGTTGATTTGTCATAAAATGGATGAATTTTGAGAAATGTATAGTTTATGAAAAAATTCAGACTACTGTGTGTACTTGTCAGCTACATAGACAAGGATTTTTTTTTTTTCTAGCAGCACTGTCTACAGATGAGCCTTGCAGCTCAGAGTCTTTATTTTAGATTACATATGGGTGTTAGGAGTAAGAGCTTTTGTGAGTGAATCAGCAGTTCTAAAATTTCCATCTCATGGTATGGGAATTCTGTTCCCACACAAAGAAATCCAAAGCTGGAAAACAAGCTTTATGGAGAGCACGTGAGTTCTGCTGAACAATATTTGCATGTCTCTGCAGACAGACTTTATGTGCTCCCAATAAAGCATCTTGGCAAGTAATTAAAGTGCAAGTCATTACCTGGTGGGGGTTTCTAACGAAGTTATTTCATACAACAGGCAGGTTTGTCTGTTCTGTGAGCGCTCTGGATTCTTGAAAACTGCAGCTTCACCTGAAACCCTGAATAAAGAATTCTAATTTCAAATAGCTTTCTGTTTATGTGAAATCTGCTTATGTTTGCTTCAAGCAACATGGCTCATGCTGTTGAAATATTTTCCTTGTAAAAAGAAAAGGTTAAAATTCCTTTCTGCTTTCTGCAGTCAGTGTTCACACTGACCTGCAGGGCTGTTGTGGCCTGGTGGATGGATAACACACTTCAGTTCTGAGATGTTTCACTGGTTTTGTGGCCAGTCATGGGTAAGTGATTTGATGTAGCACACGAGTTCTTCTGTTTGGAAAAGTAGTATCAAGACTTCATGAAGTACCTGAGCTATTAAGAGAAAATGTTAGTAAGGAAAAAAGATAGTTTGATTTCACTAGCAAGGGACTTGCAAGAATTAGGCTGGACTCCAGGTTTGTCATGGATATTGTGTATGATCTTGGATAAGTCAGTTTCTTTGTGCATTTATGTCTCTTGGTGGAGTAGGAAGAATAATTCTGCTGCACTTCACAAGTCTTCATGAAACATATATGTACCACACCCATGTATGTGTACATACAGTGCTCTTCTTGTATTTGGTTATTTTTGTGTCCTTCCATTGTGAGTGCATAGATAAAAGTGTGCTGTTAAGAACAAATAAGCTTATAGTGAAACCAGTGCAGTTTTCTGGACATACAGGGTTTAGATGCTTCAGCTGAAACTAAGGAATTGGAATGTAGCTGTTGCAGGGTTTTTTTGTTCCTGCAAATGGAAAATGTTTAATAACTTTAACACATCATCCACTGAGAATATGGGGAAGTTCTTCATATTGTCTTACACTTTTGATAGGACATTAATTCAACTTTTTTTGTTTGTTTGTTTGTTTTAATAATCAAATACAATACAAAATAATTTCTGTTTATTAGCAGAGCTGCTGGTTTTTTGCTCATGTTCCCTTTTAGAATGCTTCAAGTGTTTGTATATGATTTAGATTTCCTAAAATATTATTTTATGTGGTCAGAGGCATCTGAATCTATATAATGACAGTGGAGCTAGAACTGAGGATGGGATTTGTGGTACCTTAAAATAATTTTACCTCATTTAGGTAAAATGATAGGGAAGTTCATTGTGCTGCATTGTCTATTGGGGTGTGGATGTGAATTTTTTGATTTATTTCACTTATATTTTGTTGTTTATTTGGAAATTACTGAGAGAGTTCCAAAGTAAGATTGAAGTGAGTATGTTCAACCCTTAGCCTCTGTGCTGAGACTCCCCTGTGGTGATGATTAATTGGTAATGTGAACATCTGTGAGGGAATAGCAAAAGTCAGACTTTTCTGAGAGGCTATGACTGGTTGGTAGGCTTCATGTTCATAGGATGTGGAAGAAAGTACCCACAATACAGATAAGTCACTTGCTGTTAGTAACTCAGATGATTTACCTTGTTTTTTTTTTTAATAATGCCTGAGGAAATACTAGTTGGGTGAATTACTGAACGTTGGTGAAACTCTGATCTGGTTGGGTGTGCAGTACATTTTAGTTTGTTTCTGCTGGTGTTTTGGGTGACTGTGTTTCAGGGAGATTTGTAGACTTATCAAGTTGGTCAACACATGTTGAAGATGAGGAATAGTAATGGTAGTGTCCTGCAGGTGTGAGTGGGGATATGACTTAAATAGGGATGTGCTGTCAATTTAGATGATTTCTGTTTACTTGAGTACTGATCTGAGACTCTTGGATTCATGGATTTCCAAAGAGAGAATGCAAGTTGTGATGAGGATGTATCACCCAGGATCCACTTTCATTTGCTGATGTTGGGCATGAAGTGTCTGGGTGGACAAGTGCTGTTTGTATGCCTGTAGCTGAAGTGTAGCTGTTAGCTGGGATCTCCTGTAGGAAGTGTCAGGCTGCTCTGGCTGTTCCCACTAAAGCACCATGTGCCATCATATGTGGCAGAGAGAAGGGAAGGGTGCACCAGGTCTGGTGGCTGACAGTGTTCCAAGTGCCTGCTTGAGCTGGGCTATTCCATCTGCTGGCAGGCTCCTGGCTGGCACCTGCCACCTTGGTGCAGTTGAAACTGAAACATGCTGCTTGTATGAAAAATAAGCTTTTTTTCCTTTATCTCCCCAGACATGCCATATTGTGGCTTTAAAAGAGCTTAAAGGAAGCCATCTAGAGACTTCTAAAAATGAGTGATTGTTTTTCAAAGCTTGCTAAAAATACCTGTGTGCAGGAAACCCTGTCGAGGTTATTTTTCAGTAACATGTGCTTACATACCTGGTGTGAAATTAAAGTTGAAGCAGTGCTTGTTTGGTGCTCTTGGATATGGAAACTTTAAGAAGGGGTTAGGTGCATAATCACATCAGCAGTTGTTGCCTCTTTTGTTCTCTTTTAATGCAGCTGCTAATGGATTCCGGGTTTTTTGTTGGTTTTTTCTTTTAACAAAACATCAGTTAATGTGAGAATTAATATCTGATAATGGGGAGCAAGAAATCTTTGAATGTTAATGGTATTATGTGTGCTCTCTCTACCCTTTTATATTTGCATTCTAATAGGATTGGAATCTTTTAATTGCATAAAAAAATCTGTAAAGAGATTGAGTGTGGGTAAACCCTCAGTGATGCACTTTTGGATGAGAAATTTGAATTGCTGGTGTATTTCACTGTCTGTGTAACAACTGTGTTGATTTCAGAAGGGAAAATTCTTCAGTAGTTAGTGGATTGTGTCCTGAGATCCTGTTTCCTAACCATAGAGTGAACTGCCTGAAGTCTTAAGTGACTGAAAGTAAACAAAAATATATTTAAAGTAATTGGATTTCAATTAAATATATTTCTGCATTTATTTAAAAGAATCATTGATTTTCAGTGATTGATCACCCCTAAAATGTTGATGTGCAATCAAATGTCTGTACATTAAATTTAACACTTTCTTAAAAGTGGAAAACGCATTATATGCATATTTATGCAATGATACTTAGCATACATTTATTCAGAGTCTTAATTTTTACATTTAGCTTAGGAAATGCTGAGTGACAGTTCTTATTTAGTAGACTATTAATTCCTTCTTCATGGCTTGTGTCAAGCTAGTTTTAGTAATTGAAGTTCAATTAAAGCTGCGGAGAACTAAAATGAATTTTAGTTAAGAAGAAATGCAAAACGTTCTGGATGTATACTGGGAAGAGTTTTGAATTTAAAGCTGGTATATTGAACAGAAGCAGTTAGCAGATGATAGGCTGTGCAGCTGATAGAGTAGATGAGACCAGGAGGAATTTCTCAGGGTCTTGGAGTGAATGGAGCTCAGCTCTTGTATTCATTGTTCTTCAGAGGCTGTAAAAAAGTATGACTAGTAAGTTTCCCTGCTTAGCAGTGATCAGATGATTTTTGTGTTTTGAATGTGCTTCTTCTTGAGTTGAATTGCCTAGATAAGCTGAAGTTTGCCAAGAATTGTCATCTGCTGCTCTCAGGAGCTCATCATTTTATCTCTTTGGAAAGCTCTGGTTCCATGAGGAAAAGGAAAGCTCTGCTTTCCCCACTCGTGAGTTTCCTCCAGATGTTGCTCAGGAACATGTTTCTTGTGAACAGTTCTTTGGAGGGTAGGAATTGACTGTGGAATCCTCCTATTTTTTTTAGTCTAATTTGCATTACCTTGCAGATGATGCAGCAGCCTACCTGTCTGATGCTGCCAGGTTGTGGTTGAAGCGTAGATCAGAAATTATTAGCATGGTTAGAATCCTGGTGGAATGGGGTGACACATCCAAAGACTGATACCTTGGATGCATCAAGAGAAGCTGTAGAGCTTCCTGATAGAGTCTGAAAGCACAGAATGAGAGAGGAGGTGAAATGAAGCATTCCAGTGATGACTGTGATGACTTTGGACTGCAGCCCAGGGTAGAGGATGGAGCTGCCCTCCTTGCCTCTTCCCTGTACTAAAGCCCTGAAGGCCAGGTGGCCAAGAACTAAGGAGTCATTAGTAGGCTACTGATAGAGGGAAGGATCCAGCATACTTGGAAGCCCAACTCTGCAAACTTCATTTTGATTCCAAACTGTGTACTATTCTCATGTAACCTAAGCAGCATGTATAGGGAAATGCAAAGAGAAAAAAAAAAAAATCTTACCACAAATATGGTCACAACTTCTGTTTAGAGTATGTATCCCTTGTCACATTTTTTATAATGTCTTTGTGTTTCACTTGTGTTAGCCAATCTTACTTAAAATTAATTCCAAGTTAAAATGTAGGAAAAAATGTCTTTTATCTGCACACAATGTTCAGTTCTGTTTTGATATGTCCCATGTAGTAGATATTTGGCAGATTTTACTTTGTCATATAATGTCTTTGAAGAGATGAATTTCTGTTGTTTTCTGTTTCTCAGCTTTTCAGAAACCCCTGAATCACCATGCAAGGGTTACATGGGGGATGCATTTCTCCTGGGCATTGACCTTCTGGGGCAGGCTGTCAGAAATTCCATTCTGGCCTGGAGTCAGTGTTAGACTGTGGAGCTCCCAGCAAGAACAGCCCAAACTGAGCCTGGCCTTTGGGCACCAGGCTGCAGCATCAGCCCATGTGGTGGCCTGGTTTAACTTCTGAAGTACAACCTGGGAGAGAAAGGAGTGGTGCTTGTTCTTTTTTTTTTTTTTTTTTTTTTTTNAGTTCAACTTGTTTTTTTTTTTTTTTTTTTTTTTTTTTTTTTTTTTTTTTTTTTTTGTCTTAAACATCTCTCCCCAATTTGTGTTGAAGTGAATAGTGGACATCCTGGGGTTTGCCAGCTGTGGCTCCCATTCATCACTAATAGACTGTATCATGTTTTGGTTTGGGCTTTTTTTTTGCATGTTTTTAGATACGATTTTGGATTGATTTCTTTTTTAAAGGCACATACATCTTTAAATGAGAAGTAAAGGTACTTTCAGGACCTCTGTGAAGACCAGTGTCAAGTTCTGCAGTGTGTGTGGGTGAATTACTAATAAAAAGCTATTTAACTTATATTGGATAGAAACCCCTGAGACTTGATTTCAGCTAACAGTGAAAAAACACTTTCAGTTTCTTGGACAGAAAACAATTTGACTAGAGGATAAGGATTCAAGGCACAGTTAATATATTTGTTAACTTGTCTGGAATTTTTCTGTGTGGGTTTTTTTTCCCCATGGTTTTCCTAAGGCCTTAGAAGGCTCAGCAAGCAGCATGCCATTGTGAACGTGGGGCTTACCTGGAGGGGACTGTGAATGCTCAGTGTGGCACAGCCACAGAAGAACAGAAAGGCACCAGCATGCAACAACTGAGTCAGGAGCAGGAATGGCCTTCTCATAATATGGTATGCGTGTCTTCTTTTCCCACACTGGAAGAAAAAAATGTTAAAAAATATCTTCCATAAAAGTTGACAAGGAGCTGAATCAAAATTGTTAGCTTTTTCTGACAACTTAGACATTCATGTATTTCAGACCCTTAGAATAATGCTGGATAACAAAGTGATGTGGCACTGAGGAAGGCAAATGTGTTTTTCCTGTGACTCCTTTCAATTAGTAGCAGTAAAGCTGCAAAAACATGAATTCTTTGTTACAAGGTCTGATGAGACCTTAGCATGGGTAGGTGAGGAAGTAGCCAGGATCACTTTCCTGGAGGTGCCTAAAATACTGAGCTGGTTGTTTGCCTTCAGTTTTGATGACTCTTCGTGATGTTCAAGATTTTGGAAAAGGTAGGACAACTGAAAAATTTCAGTAGAATTTTCTATTAGCTGAAAGTATTTTACACCTTTCCCATTGTGTTGTTTATTAAGTAGTTTAGCTTGCTTTTGAAAGTGGAGCCTAGTAGATCATTCACTTTGAGGGTTTTTATATAAAAGTGCTTTGCTTTATGAATATAATTTAATCATTTGTAATGAGGAGTGGAAAATGGATGAACAAGCTTCTCTCTGAAAAATCACATTTGAAATTTCTGAGTAATGATCTGAACAGTCTGAAATCATTTATTCCCAAGACATATCACTGTTTTGCAGAATATTCAAACTACTGTAATCAAAATTAAACTATGCCCTAAGCATGAAGATTATTTTTTTCCCAAAAAGAAAGCTTTGGATCACATTAAACCAGTAATTCAGAGTGATAGGACTCTGTTAATTGAATTCTACATCTTGGCTAAATGTATTCTTCAGTGTTTTTTATTATCTAATAAAAATTTATAGTTTAATTAGGGTAGGTAAGAAACAATGCTCAGTATATTGCAGTATATTCAGTATATTCAGTATAACAAAAGTATATTCAGTATAACAAAAAAGTTCCCTTTTCTTTCAAGGTTTTTCTTGCAGAAAGTAGTTTCCTTAAAAAATGTTAAGATAATTTTAATCATTGCTCAGAGGTTAGACTTGCAGTCCACATTTTTATAGCTAAATGTTACACAAAACTTTGCATCAAGTAAATGTTCAACAGTGTTCTTAATAGGGTATTGAAATTCAGCCTTAGAAATGAGGTTTGTGTCAAAATCCATCTAATGAGCAATTATAATATCACTTACAGAAATATGCTTTGGTTTTACCTTTTGGATCCCATCCTATTGTGGAAGAACAAGGACATCGCTACTATTGTAATTTTTTGAATGTTATTTTTTTCTTGTACATTCTGTTTTAATAGGATGTGTTCATATATGGATAACAGGGATGACGGCATGGGTAGAAGGGTATTTATGTGATGTCTTGTCTGCTTGCAAACACATTCATGTCCAAGGAGTGCATAACACACGTGTACATGCATAGCTGCTACTAACTTTGCAAATACCATTTTTCTCAGCTGAATTCTGAATTTTAACGCTCAGAAAACCTTAAAAAGATATTTAATTTTACTGTGGATCTTGGATACAATGTTGACATTTAATTTGTTTACTAAGAAATTAAAAAACTTATCTATGCAATTAGGCTGTGGGCAGCTAATGTTGGGGTAAAAAAATGACTGAAATTTATAATATGTAGATCATTTTTTAAGAAGTATAATGAGCAAGCCAGCAGTACGATGTCTGTTTTGAACTGATTGCTGAAATGAGTAATTCATTGAAGGGATTTTGTTATTGCCAGGGATGTGACTATCTCTAGAAATGTTACTTTTTAGTTTCATTGTTTTCACAGTAATGGTGCATTACAGTGTCAAGTCAAAATAATTTTTTTCTAGTCCTTCTGTTCTGGTAATTCATTCGGGAATACGTATTTGTGTTTGGAACCATTGCACTGCTTCTGAAGTTCCTGAATATTTCACAATTTTGCCTGTTACTGATCTTCTCAGACTGCATAACTTTATAGGTTTCTTCTTCAATTGCTGTAGTCTTCATAAACGGGTTTGTCTTTAAAAAAGAAAAAGAAAACACAATTCTTCTGATTCTTCTGTGGGTGACAATGATAGACTTTGTAGCCTTCTATTAATGAGTACGGTGAAACAATTCATGTGAACTAGCCAATTACTAAACACATTCTGAGGAATTTGATTATACTTCCGTTGCATTTCTTTTGAACATCTCTCCTCTCTCCTCATGTTCCTCTGTCTCAAATTTTATGCATAAGAGCATCATGATGTTTGGGAGCTTTCTTTAGAGGCATGATTGCTAAAGGTCAAGGTCAGCTGACTTCTACTACTGAAGCATAGAGGGTCATGATGCTTCTGCAAATGAGGTCACTATGTGAAAGGCAGAAAGTACTTATTTTCTAGTTTTTTCAAAGGGCTGTGAATACTTTATTATAATGCACTGGAAAGTGCCAAGGAATACTGTGTATTGACAGAACTAATAACAAACTACGAGAGACTGACATTAGTTTATCATTAGGGACAGACCTTTCCTCATCAAGGTGACAACCAGTTTTGTAAGCTTACTTTTGCCTTTCTAGAGCCTGACATATAAACTGTCAGAGGCAGGGCAAATAATCCAGTCTCACTGAGCAAGGCATCAGTAGGAATAGGACTCTTGGCAGTTGTAAATACTGAAATGTTTTTCTGCACAGACAGAAACACAGTGTGAGAACTGCATGACGTGTGGCAACATCCCAAGATTTATCAAGCCTGTCTGTACTAATGGAAGTTGTTGTGTGTGCTGTGCTGTACAGATGGTTTTACATTTTCTGATGGATTTTACAATTCAAGCATTTTTTGTGCTGCCTTTTTTTTCCTACTTCCAAGGTTCCATTGCCCCATCCTGTAATGTCCTCTAAAAAGATCAAAGCTGTTTAAATCAAACAAACAGCTAATTCATATGCTGTCATTGAGTAATTGGGGCTAAAGTAAAACCATATTTTTGCACGTGATGCATATTGTCAAATCAATGAGAAAATAAGAAGGAGTGACTTGGCAGAATTTGTTCTAGGTTTGTCTCAGGTTTGCATCTAAGAAAGCTAAATACACACTCAGGACAGTAGCCAAGGGAAGCAATTCCATCTGTTTGGCGCTTGTGAGGCTACAGCTGGACTGTTTTATTTAGTTTTGGTCTCCTTCAGTGCAAGAAAGACGCTGACATATTTAAAGCCAGCTCAGCACAGGATCAGCAAGATCAGGGGGTGAACATGAGACTTCTTGAAAGTTCACAGTGACAGAAGAAGCGGCAATGGACATTAAATGGTCACGTGGAAGATCCTCTTAAAATATAAGAGACTTTTTTTTTTTTTTTTTTT
>WEIU01013148.1:95940-114237 GCA_013389925.1 Aegithalos caudatus | reverse complement strand
CACTACAGGGGTGGCCAGGCAGTGAAGCATATGCCCAGAGACTTGTGAAATATTCATCCTTGGAGATGCACAAAAATTGGTTTGGCTCTGAGCAACCAAAATCAACTTTAAGTTTGAGCCAAGTGCCAGTATGGCCTTACTTTGAGTGAAAGAGTAGACCAGTGACTTCCAGAGATCCCTTCCAACCTAAATTGTTCTTTGAGCCCTCATGAAACTGGAATCTGGAAAGTATGAAGGTTGAAGTGCTCAATACAAATTGCTTTTTAACATCATAAATCATTTAACATCATAAATGATTGCCTAGACTATGGAGAGCCATGCAAATTCCTAAAAATATCAGTTATGCCTTCTGGTCTTAGTTGAAGTGATATAATGTCACTTCACCACAGCTTACTTTGGCTTAAATTTCTGAAGATGTTCACATGCCTATACAATCCCGAGTTTATTTGAAGCCAGCTGAGGACTTGAA
This sequence comes from Aegithalos caudatus, assembly GCA_013389925.1. Lineage (NCBI taxonomy): Eukaryota > Metazoa > Chordata > Aves > Passeriformes > Aegithalidae > Aegithalos > Aegithalos caudatus. The sequence goes on along the minus strand of WEIU01013148.1, from coordinate 113,768 downwards.
AATCATCTGGAAAGGTGTCAGAAGAGGTCGATGCTGGAGAAGTCTGCTGAATGCCAGGCAAGGTGCCTGCTGAAAGTAGGAGTGGAAATGCCTGTGTGGCAGTAGGAATGGGAGCAGCTTGAGCTCTCCTCATTTGGCTTTCCACTCAATTGACTCTGTGTGGCTTGGAGTATGCAGAGTTACTGTGGGTTCTCTCTCAACAAAGATGCTTGTTCTGTCAGGTGGGGTTTGTGTTGTTCTGTAACTAAGCAGTTAATTTAGCACTGAAGTAAGTAAAATTCATATTATGAAGTTGCTATAATTCATATTATGAGAGTGAACATTCATTGCTGCTTACTCACAATACAGTAACTAAGATGTCACTTTCATTTCTAAGTATAGACATTTTTCATGGCACAGTAAATTTTTCATTTTCAATGACTGATTCCAATAAGTGCATTTGACAAGCATGGTTCTAGTAAATAATGCAGTCTTTGGTATTAATTATCTATGTTTTTATAGTGCCATTTCAAATGGACTCTCCAAAATTAGCTCATCTTCTCTAAAGTCCATACAGGTAAAAGTACTCTGTTTCAAGTCAAGCAGAGAGGAGATAATCAGTCTTGCATTCCACAGTCCTTCCATTTGTTTTTTCACTTGGATAGAAGAATAAAAGCAAAGGGCATTTGTTATCTAGCAAAACTCAGAAGCTATTTCACATGAAAACATAATGAGTGTGACAGGCTACAAATAGCATTGAACATGAATCTTTTACAGAAGAAAGGAGAAATGTCCTTTGGTATATTTACTTCAATCAACCCTAATAAGGCTTGTTTTATGTGTTTTATGCATCCGCCATCATAATTATAAATCCTTGACATTTTAGCACTAGCATTTATATCTGCCAGGGAAGCTACCCGAAGTCAACCCTCAAGGAATGTCTGTATTGTACTATGGATCTCCATAACAGCTCTCAAGTAGTTACTAAGTGGCTTAAAAAATTACATCTCAGTCATGCTTGAAGGGCTCATCAAACTTTGACACAAATATCAACGTTAAGTACCCAATCAGCTGCATTGTTTGAAGTACAGTCACGTGCACCCGTGGAGGAATAGGTTGGACAGGAAGAAGAATTATAGAAGGGCTTATCAATCAGGTAGGGTTTGTTTTTGGGTTTGATTTTTTTTTCGTGACCTTTCAAAAACTCCTCTTTCTTCCTCCCGAAATAGTTGGGTCTTGAGCTGGCAGCTGCTAGGCATGCTGCTTCTCTTCCTGTTTAATATTTTTGTGTTCTTGGAAACTTTTCAGAGCAGAGGCTACCAGTGTTTGCATGTGTGTAGTAGGATTCTGTTCTTGGCTGCTTTTGGACAACAAAAAAATCTGAATAACAAGGATAGGAAAAGTGTCAGGTAGTCTTTGGGAAGACACTTTGGTGTATATAGTTTTGGCATGTAGGTAAACAAGATGAGCTAATCACCATAGCTTTCATGTAATATATCTGTAATTTGTTTTTATATGTAGGTGTGAAGGAAGGCTTGCCATATGGTGTGTATGTTGGTATTTTTCCTTGACAGCCTTTATTTTAAGTTTAAGGAATTCCAAAGCATACTATTATGCAAGAATACCACTTCAAACACTCATCAGTATATACCAGAAGAATACCTTGAAAGAATATTGAAGAACAGTTGTAGAGCTCCAGGAAAGTTTTAAATTGAAAAATTAAATAATGCTTTCATCCATTTAGAGGTAACCTAATTACCTTAGTTCTATGTTGCACTGTTACCAGGCTTTCATCTTTTAACTATTTGAACAGGATTCTTTCATAAGTAATATATAAAATCTGATTTTACATTAATAGACTTGTGAACTTCTGGAGCAACTTTCACAGTGTTTTTGTGAATACTTTTTTTCTTTTTTTGGTTAATCATATGGTACACTTTACTCTCCATCTTCTTGCCTTAATGTAAAGTCTTGTCCTCTTGTGGACATAAGTTAAAAGTAGAAGTTATGGTTTTTTAAAATTATTTTTAAATCTTATTTTGAACATTGCTGTGTTCTGTTATCAGTGTGTCATGTACAGAGACACTGTGCATCTTTGTATCTCTTCGTTATGTATGTGTAGGCATAAATGAAAGATTAGCCCTACAGATCCCAAATTGAGGGACCAGAAAACAAGGTAATGTGGTCCTGTGGTGAACATCAGTTTCTGCTGTAGCTTAAGCCATCATTTCTCCTTATGCCATGAAGCTCAATGAAACAGTCACCAGGCTTTTCATTCACTCCTCCTGGCAGCTCTTTGTTAAAATTCAGAAGCTTTCTGTGAAAAGTCTTTCACTAATTGAACACAAAAAAGGGAGAATTTTTTAGTCACATTATTTTATGAGCAACTGAGAACTGCTCTGACAGGAACACTAGCCATCAGAAGTAAAGATATAGTTAAAAAAAAATCTTTTTTCCTAAATGGGCATTTAAAATAATGGACAGAGAGAGTATCTGAACATGAAATAAACATGTCTGGAATAAATCCACAATTTTACTGCCTCTGGCTTGTCCCTAAGTGAGAGAAGATTCTAGATAAAGTGAATGTGGAGGGAAAATTTCCATCCAACTTGAATGAAAAATTTAATAGAAGTTGAGCATTTAATTGCTTTTTGTGTTTTTGAGTATATAATTTCAGCTGTTGAAAATTGTATCTTTTCAATCATGTACCAATGCTAGCCTATGACTGAGAACTTCTCTTAGTGATTTTATCCTGACAGTAATTGAGAGCTGATTAATTTAATTGCAAACAAGCTTGTATTTTGTCATTTCTTCCTTAGTACTTCATGTAAATGCCTGGTGTTTGGGGTCAGAAGGGAAGTAGTGGTGTCTATTTTCTAATTCAGTACAGAAAAGCTAGTAAAATATACAGGTTTTAACCTTATTAACAATAATCTAGTTGTCAAAAGTATAGTTTGAAGAGAAATAATTATGAAACCTTTTATTTAAAATGTTGTATAGGGCAGTGTAAAGTCAGCTGTTTCTGACTCAACAAACAAGTGCCTTGAATCGCTGCTATTTGTTAAAGGTGAGGGTGTTTTTCTTTAGAATTCTGAAACCCCATGAAGTTATGTTTAATTAAGATTCATTAGCAAGGACTGAAACAAAACTGTTGCAGTATTAATTTGGAAGGATTTCTTCAGCTGCCCCTTGTGTGTGTGGTGTCTCCCCACACCCAGGGAGGCACAGCTGCGGTGTGTGCCCTTTGCTGGATCTTAATCCAGTGATTGTGTTGGGGAATGGAGTCACATGATTTGTACATAATCTTGTTTTACTTCTCTGCAAGCTTTGCAATTGAAATATCAGTAAAGTATTGGAAGAACTATGCCATAGGGCAGCATACAAAGTTAAAACTTGGCTGTATCACAGTGTCTTGTAGTAAGATACCACCAAAAATGCAAATAAAATGGAAGTGTTTGTTTTTGATGCCTTGTGTTGTAACTATGTCAGTATAGGTAGACAGAGCTTAGTAATTAAAAATGATGGATAAGTACCAAATTTTGATAATTTATTGATTTTCTGTGTAACTGATAGGATGTTAATATTGTAGATACTGCAATAACAGTAATAATGGCTGTGGAACCATTTCACCTATACAGAAATACATATATATTTTTCATAATAAATATTCATGTTCTTTAAACAACCTTTAAAAAAGAGATGCCTGACTACAGCAAGTGTACAAAATTGTATAAATCGCTCAATTTAAAAATGTTTACACTAATATTTTGATGTGTTAAGGAAACCCCAATCAGCTGACCTACTGAATTATCAATATTTGTAAAATTGAACTGGTAAAGAATAAACTAGTGTTGCAAGTGGTGGTGTTGTTTTATTGATATGTTTGTGGGGATTTCTTAATGCATCCTGAAATTCTTTTCTATCAGATGATTTTGACAGTCTGTTCCAATTAAAGAATTTTCCATACTGGAAATGAGAAGTCAATTATGAGAATTATTCTTGAGTAGTTAATTTACATAACCTTAATTGTATTAATTCCCTTTGAAAGGCTGAAGCAGATTTTAGTAATACTTTGATTGATTAGCAGTGTATTTGTGTTAGAATTGCTACTGATAAGATGCTGTTGCAACTATGGTCCTGAGGAGTTCTCTCCCAAATAAACATTTTAGAAAATAAATGACTGTTTATTTCACTGGGGAGGAAAGGCATCACATCTTTTCTACCTCCACAGGCAGTACTGTAGCATCTCCTTTCCACACTGTAGAAAATGGGAGTTTAGATCATGTTACTTAATTACTGGTGTCTTCCATACTGCAAAGAAATAGATTTTCCTTGCTTTTTTTTTTTAATCTGTCAAAATAGTGCCTGGGTGTAGACTAAGGAGCTGTGGCTTTCTCTCAGAAGTCACTCACAGAATGTCAGCAGTAAGGAGCTTCCTGTTTTCCAGCAGGTGCTGTGCCTGTGTGGTCTGGCTCAGGTGGAATCTTCTTCCAGCTGCTTGCCAGGCTGTGTTGCAGGTGTTGGCTTGCAACTGTGCCCTGTCTGCTCAGGCTCAGAGTGTGGAACTAGAGTGCTGGTGTGGGTACAGCTGGGAAGGGTGTAGTGTTGTCATCCCTGCTGCAGGAGTTGGGAGGAGAGGAGCCAGCGTGTCCCGTGTGCTGAACCTTCTTGCCTGGTGGCTGGGAGTGGCAGTACCTGGAGGGGCAGAGCTGACGGGGAGGCATCCATCCATTGTCTGTAATCCTTCCATAGAAAGAGAAGACCTGGAGGGTTTATCTGCTGTGATTTCTGCCCCTCAACCTGCCTGAACCCAGCTCATTTCTGAGCAGGTGTCGAGGAAGGTGTCTGACCTGTAACCTCAGCCCTTGGGCAGTGTCACCCAGTGCTAGGGCAGGTGCTTTGGGGACCCTCAGTGACGTGAGGATATTGTCACTGCAGTCAAAACTTTGTTTTAACCTGGGCCCTCCACAGGTGGGGTGGGCATCACTGATGCCCTTGGCCTCGTGCAGGGCAGGGCCTCTGAATGCAAGGCTCCCTCAACCCTCAGGAGCAGCGCCCATCCACCCATGTCCCTGCACTGAGGGGCCCTTCAAAAGGAACCGTGGGGATGTGGTCACCTCCCCTGGGCTGGTGACAGGTGACAGGTGGCCGTGGTGAGGAGCAGGAGCAGCCTTGCCGGGGATGCAGGGAGGTGGCTGCACTGTGGCCGGGACGCGGGCGGCCTGTCGGGGCTGCCAGCTGGGAAAGGAGCCTGCCATAGCTCACAGTGTTAGGGGTCTGTGGCCTGAGTTGCCTGTTTAAATAATTTTATATTTCCCTTTCTGCACAAGGTTCATTTGAGCTTTAGACGACTGAGGAAAGGTGTGGTGCTTAGAAACCACAGGATGCAATGGTACATGGCTGCTGCCCTGGTCTCTGCCTGTGACCAGTAGAAAATACTTGCAGAAAGCACATACAAGTAGAGTAATTATAGCATCAGTTTGTCCTGGTTTGCCCTTCTGGTTTATACTACTACATGTTTTGGAGGTGTCTGAGACTGAGATAGTGCTTGTATCTATCTATTTAACTGTCCTTCCTGGTGTTTTCCATTACTTTGTCTAATTTCTTTTAACCAATTCCTACTTTTCATCTCTGCAACATCCCAAGGCAATAAGCATAGAATATTCCAAAGTAATATAGCATTTAATAAGATTTCTGTGTTGTGAAACCAAGAGGAAACTCAGCTTCATCTGGTTCAGGAATTCAGTTGTTCCCATCAAATCACAGCTGAGTTCCATTTATTCCATTCTACATTGTGAATGCTCAAATGAACTTTGTATCCTGCTATTACCTAAAGTGCTTTCAGTGCCACAGTCCTACACAATCTCCAATTTCCTCTTCATTAGTAACAGCCTCTTTTGTAGAAATTAAATTTCCACAGTGAAAGTGAGACTGAGAAAGCAAACCTTTTGGTGTACAATGCTGGTGGAACTCACTGAATCAAGATGAGCTGCCATAATAGCAGGAACATGAATAGTCATTTTAGAAACAAATGAAAGATACAATAAGATGGGGGGTTTGATTTGTTTCTTCTCGGTACTGGAGAAAATTGCTGTGATCTGTTCGTATCTGGATCTCAGTCATCCCTTTTGGCTATATGTAATTTTGGAACATAACGAATGCAGTGTGAACACTTGGGTACTTTACATGTTATGCAGGAAAAAACTACAAAGAGAGTTGTCCTTGTTACTGGAGTGAATCTTTTCTATATGCCTTGGACAAGTAAAAAAGCAAATTGTGTGTTGTAAAAACTTAGTTCTATGGCCATGGAAAGGAAACAGGCTCCACATGGAAAAAGAGAGCAAGTTTCCTACCTAATTATTTAAAGGGTTTTGTGGATCTCTGAAATGTGCCTTGGTAAATATGAGCTGACACTTTTCTAGCAACCAAATTATAAATGAGTGGAAGACCTGAAAATGTCAGTTTCTTCCTTTTAGAAGCACTTCAGGATTTTTCTTTCCTTTTCCTTCATACATTCATTTCTTCCCTTGGGCAAATGAGTTTGTTTAAACGTTTGTTTCAGTATACTGTTTTTCATAGGATATAATTGTTGACACTTCTTGGAAGTGTCAGAGGAGATTTGATGTACTAATATTTTTATATGGGAGAACATATGCATACCTTAAAATAACACAGAGAGAGAAAAAGTAGTAAATCAATCCTTTAAGCTTTTTTCTGTGTGTATCTTGACATTGTCTAACCAGTTGTGTGTGTTCTGGTATTTTTCATGATTAGCTGGGAAAACAATAGGATAATCGGACGGAGTTCAGAAAAAGTAAACTAAATTAGCACCTTGAGCAAAGTGTTTGCCATTTAAATGGCAAAAGAACTATGTCATGTCAGGTGGTGGGGTAGGGAAAACACTTGAACTGCTGCTCTTACTTCCTCTGCTTTTGGAGAGGACTCTGGAGTGCCAAGCATCCCAGAGCTGAAAATATCATGTCTTCTATTTAATTTTAATCATATTTTAGTTTGTTTTCCCAGAGCTGTAACATGCTTAACTGTTTTCCTGGAACTTTAATGCTATTTACACCCAGCCACATGTTTGTGAGTCACTTCTTGATGAGGCTGCATAACCACTGTCTGATTACTTCATATTATTAGAGACCAAAAGGATGATCTTTGTAAAAGGTCTGGTTAACAGAGGCAAAAAATAATTTTTTATCCTTTTCATGGCCACATTGGTGTGACCTTGGACAGCAGACTTTGGAGCCTTTCCATGTGCCTGGAGTGGTGTAAGAGCCAGTGACTGAACAGTTTTCAGAAGTGCGTACCCAGTCCAGGCTTTCAGGGCAGGATGGGAGGAAGGGCAGATAGGTGGTGGGTAGAGAAGTGCTGGGTGTACGTGTGCTGTGCTGGACCAAGCAGCTCTCATCCTTACAGAGACAGGGATTGGACAGCTAGGGAGGCCTCATGCTCTGTCATTGTGCTGCTTGGATCTTGTCCTTGGAATGTAGTTATTAAGTTCTTACAAATAAAACATGCATCTGCTTGCTCAGTGCAGCTTCTTTGGTTGTGTTACCTTTGTGCAGCATGTCAGTCAGTAGCACTAAAATTTTTTAGACTTAATAACACCCTCTACCCCCAAGAATTAAATGCTGTTCTGTGTTTTTAAACATGCTCATCTCTAAGTGTTTTGAAATAATGTAAAATGGTCACTAATGGTAGCATGCAAACTTGGAGAAATGTGTGTCAGCACAGGGCAGTGCTGAAGCATATACTTAATTCATATTGAAATCAATGTATCTAAAAACAAATGTCTGTGCTTTCTGGGATCTGTGTGTTTGTTAGTTGTTCTGAAATCAGTGATCGGAAGATCATTATTTTTTGTACTTTAAAGGAAGTATAAGTTGTTTGTTTTTACTAAAGAATGAAGTTTGGAATACTTTAAATATACAAACTGCATTATCTTTTGTTTTGATAGCTGATTGCCGTTTATGACGAACAAGACACTCCCCGTAAGGCTGATGGCACCAATGGGAATTTGGCAGACAGGAACAGCCCAGACTCCTTTGAGGCAGAGGTAGCAACTCAGCTGGCTGCCTTTCAGCCCATTGGTGAGATTGAAGTGACTCCTTCTGCCCTGAAACTGGGTATGTATATCTTGTATCATTTTTTCTTTCATTTTTCTTTCTTGGTGTACCTCTGTAATCTGATTTTATATATTTAAAGCTTGGGTTTTCTTTTTAGCATCCCATTGTTTGCCTTGCAGTTCACTGAGGGATCTTGAGGGGCGGTCATATGGGGAGTGTCTGAGGCCACTTGGTCTGTTCTGCCTGGAAAAGGGGAGGCTGAGGGAAGCCTCATGGTGGTCTAAAGCTTTCTTGTGGGACCACATGGAGGGAGGGCCAGGCACTGACCTGTGTGGTGATCAGTGACATAAGGCTGAGTCAGGGAAGGTTTAAGTTGGATATTAGAAAAAGGTTCTTCAACCAGAGGGTGGTTGGGAACTTGAATAGGTTCCCCAGCACCAAGCCTGACAGAGTTCAAGAAGCATTTGGACAGCTCTCTTTGGCACATAGTGTGACTCTTGGGGTTGTCCTGTGCTGGGCCAGGAGCTGCTGACATTCTATCATAGTATTCTGAGGGCACACAAGATGAGAAACCTTTGCTAAGTATTTTCAAGTACCACAGTCATTGGGGGAAAAAAAAAACAAACCAGCTCTTTTTTTAGGATCCTGGGCTTAATGAGTGTAAAACTGCTGTGTGCAAGTACTTTTACCAGTTATTTGAGCTAATGCTCTGTTTTGGGTGTGGGAAGTGGGAAGTGCTGGTTGCAAACAGTTCAGCACTTTGCCTTTGAAGAAGTTGCATAACTGGGGCTGTTTGCCTTTCTGACTTTCAAGTGAGCAGACTGTGATTAGCAAAGGCTGCTGCTTAATTCCCTCTTACATCAGAGAGTGCTGCACGAACTGCTGCAACTCTGGTACCCTGTGTTGCTTAAGTGTTCTTGGATGGTCAAGAGTTCAGACTGGCTTCCAGTTATAAACAGCTGGAGTCTTGTATGTTGCACACAAAGCAATTTGAAAAACTTTATTGGATTGAGAGTAGGCTGAGCTATCACCTAAGTACTGGATACAGAAACTTTCAAAACCAGCTTGAAGGTGGCTGCTGTGACTGTCTGCCTGTAAAGCAAGGGAATAATGCTCAGGAGAGGCTGCTCTGCATCCCACCAGTGCCTGTTGCCCAGCTCACCCCATGTTCCTGAGGGCTGCTGGACATCTCAAGTGCTGTGCAATAAAATCTGAGTGTAACCAGCTGGGGGAAGGGTAGAAGTACTATCTCTAGTTGTGCTACTCTCATGGAGTAGTCTGATTACAGCTTGACAAATGGAATATTCACTTGTCTATTTTAATTACATTTTAAAAGGAAAAGCCTAATTAATGAAAGCAGTGAGCTAAAATAAAATTTCAACTAAAGTTCACTGGATGAAGCTGTGTAACTTAACTTATAACTGAAGTCTGTGCTCATTTTTGAGCCTGCCATAGAAAATTCTAAAATTCAAGCTTCATGAGAATTTCCAGAGTAAAATTTGTGTTAATGGATCATATCTGTTTATTTCTATATTCTAAAACAGAAAAATCTTTTTCCGTATTTAATTACACACAGGAATTTCTCATAACTAAAAATCTTGAGACAAAACTTATTATTGACATAACTTGTATGTATTTGTGTTTTTTGGTAAGCATGAGATACGGAATAGCTTGTAACTCAAGGTACAGTGGTTAAAAGTTTTGCCACTTCATTTATTGCATATTTTTAACTTGCACTGTTAGGACATTTTAGCGTGTTTCAGAAAGTAGAGCTTGTTCTCCAAATACCTCTGAGCACTATTTAAAAAAGAGCATTTGTCTCACGTACTGTTATGTAAGTTGAGGGTTGGAGAGAGGAGTACTTCAACTTCACACAATTTTATGTAAAGCAGTTAAGTGCTCAGGCTCCTGAGTTCATCAGTAAGCTGCCACATAGTTAATGTCCTAGTATTTATGAAATCCTACTGTAGAGCACAAAGGAGATGAAATATAATGTGGATAGACAAGTCCAGGTTCTATTTTGTTTTTAGTGCAATACTGACATATATTTGAAGTTAAAATGGTGCTTGCTTCTTGAAAGCAGACATCGTAAATGTAGTGGGTTTGTCTCATCAGTTCTCTTACAGATTAGTTTATTTTACAGAGTAAGTGAAAGATTTTTTACCTGTTAGTCCTGAGCTTAGTTTATACTCTGAAATGTAATTGTGTTCTCTTCTGGATTTTTACATCATGTTTTACAATTCTTGGGACTTAATTTTTGCTTTTGTCTTTCATGTACAAGCCCCTGGTCCCTAAATTATGTGGCTATTTCCATTAGAGGCAAATTGAAAAGTAAATGAAGAAATAGAAGGACAATTTGGTTGCATCAATATCATTGATGCATGAACCACAGTAGTCTGGCTTCCTGTCTAATTATTGAATTGACTCCCACTTGCTAGCAGAAATAAATAATATTAATTTATAAAGCTGTTCTTATTTTGGGAGCAGGGATGTGATTGAATACATATGTAAGAGGAAAGTGTTGCATTCCATGGTAGAGCTGTGCTGCAAGAACTGTCATGTACTTACCTTTCTGAGTATTTTTCCAGAATGCTTTTGGGAGGGAAATGCAAGGAATTCATTGTTATATGAATTGTCAGATTGCAGAACAATTTTGCCTGTTAATTTCTGTTGGATGTTTAATATTTTAAACTCAGATCCATGGTTTTATGTAGAAACAATGCCTGGCTGATGATCTGCTTGTGAAATACTTAGTGCTTGGCGCTTAATAAGCACATGAAACTAAATACTGCTCATCAGATGTGAGAGAATTGCCACTGGCTTAGAACAGACACATGAGATAATGCCTTAAAACATTTCTGTCTTTTATAAATTGTATATGTGATTTAGTTAGGTTAATTGTATATTATACCAGATCTTAAAGCCCTCCCTGTTTAGATAGAGATGGTATTAATTTTACTTTTGGTATTTTTATTGTATGATTACCTCTTTGAGGGTGTTTTTCTGTTTGTTTTTCGAGAATACTGATCAGCTTGACAGTCTGAAGTCTTAAATTTTTCGTTATGTAGTTGGCTACCTTTTACTTTTCCCTTTATCATCTGTAACTCTGAAAGTGAGCCAGAATAAAAACAATTTTATATTTGACTCAAAAACTAAAATAACCTTATATTTTACATTGCTTTCATATATTGGCAAAATTTTAGAGAAAAAAAGTAAGTTTAATTTACTTGGTATCAAATTACTTTTAGTACATATCTCCTTAAAACAGTCGAGGAAATTATTCATCTATTTGTTTTCTTTTCCCTGAAATAGACAGTGCACTACTTTTAAAGCTCTAGCTGTGTTCCCAAACAGGTGCAGTTGTAGGTTCTTATATTTAAAAAAAAATGCAGGAAGACTTAATGTGTTCATGGACATGGTAACTTCTGTGTCCATAACATGAGGTGAGGTGCAAACAGATTTAAGCACCTCCCTCCCTGCCCCACATCACTGGATTATCAGGTGCTGTTGCTGTGTCTTTTAATAGTGAAAAAGCAAAAATCCCAATTTGACAGAATCTGTACTCGGGTAAAGAAAACATTTCATGCTACAATACAAATGGTATAAAGCACCTGCTAAAATCTGTGACAAAATGTAGTGAAGCACACAGCTGTTTAATGTGTTCAGGCAGCTGTTTGAAATAGGGAAGAAATTGATCTACTGATTTTGTTATTTCTGTGGATACAAGAGCATTGAGACAGTTGCTAAGATGGCAGCAGACCTTGTCTTGTATCACTGTTTCTTGTGAGCAGAATTTCCCAGAGTACAATAATGATGTGGCCATGACAACAGTTTTCAAAGAATGATGCAGGCAACTAAATGCTGGAATAGCTGATGTACATTTGAAAAATGTATTGGAGGTAAACTTCAACTTCTCTAACCCCAAATACTATTGCAAATTCTTCACTGCCTTTTTTTTTTTCTACCATATGTCATAATTATAGACCTGTGTTTAGACAAAACCCTGCAATGAACAGTGAAGTCACAGTGTGTTGAATGCTTTCTTTGTAGCTGCATGACTTCAGCCCATGGTGAGTGTAAGGTAACTCACATCCCAGGGAAGGAGATTATGGCCCTCATAAAACATCTTGTAATTTTCTGTGCATCTAAAGCGTGCCAGCAGTGCTCCTGTTTTCCTTTTGCACCTCATAGTTTACTGTTGTTTTCTAGTGGATTTCCCCACATGGTAAGTTGTGGAACAGGAAGGGGGGGAGTTATTTTCATTTTATCAATTTGTTTTTCCTTTTCAGTCCATATGGGCAGGAAGGGGAGAGCACTAATTTATTTATGGAGGATCCGTTTCATGGACAAGTCACTCTCTCTGAGCTGGAAATGCCTTCGTGACTGGCTCAGTGTTTTGTTTGCTTCATTTGATAAATGATGGTCGAGTACACACAAAATTAGTTGTTGCTTTTGTCTTGCTCATCTCTTTGGTGTTAAGTAAGGATTCTGCCTGGAAGAAGGCAGGCAGTATTCAAAGATATTTGTTCCTTTTGAATATTAAGGTATGAAAAAGTGAGGTCTGAAGTAGGCATATCCATGATTTTTTTTTGTCTGTTGTTTTATTTATTCTTTTTCCTTTTATTTGGGAATTGGTTTGAAGAATCCTGAAGCTGTTTTCTGAGTACAGTCTGGAAGCAGAGACAATTAGATTACTTTGTTGGCTATTACAATAAAATTACGCTTTTACTTGATTGATACCTTTACTAGTGTAAACTAGTAACTTAATTTAAAGTTGAGCTTACATAAAGAAATAATTCCTTGTAACAGTTATTGATGGCAGGTTAAAAAATACTCTTGTAAACTATAGGAGTTAACTCCTCCCCTTGCAAGCTTTCACTGTTGATTAGTGTCTTGGTTTTCCCACTGAAAGGTCTTGCTTCAAATTTTGCATGACTGTTTTATAGAAAATCTCTGAGATGTTCTTCTCTTACATGTACATGCCTGCACATCTGATCAGTGTTCCGGGCAAGTTGAAGACTTGGGTGCAAATAATGGTTGGAATGGCTGATTACAGTCTCTCTCCTAAAATAATCTTACAAATGGTAATGGTAGTCGGAGTTAAAGCTACATGCATGCACTTGTGCTTTTGAGCAGTCAGTTCTTTTGGTTCTGGACATTTAATGTAGTTTACTCTCAGTGAGCATTTTGTCCCTGAAAACAGAGATTTCTGGGAATGATTCAACCCTCAGAAGGGCTAGTTAGTAGAGGATAATAAGAGTTGTAGCCTAGAAGGTTCTCATTTTCCATTTTTGATGCAGTTCGTGGTGTTCTGGCCATGTCTTTTTGACATTTGGGAAAGGTTACTTTGCACTCTTACAGAATTGCCTTGAAGGTGCTTCAGACAGAGAATATACTCAATTAGCTTAATGTATTCCTGTGGTTTGGGGGTTTCTCTAGTTTAAATTCAGCTTCATGGGCTTGTTCAAAACACTTACTTTGATTTGCCCTCTGTGTTTGCGTTGCTAAGTTAGTCAGCAGAGGTGCTTTCATTGGCAGTGTCGTAGTTTGAAGTTTAAGGGAATTGAAGGGAAGGTTTCTTCCAGGAGTTTTTAGAAGTTTCTGCCCTGCTAGGCCTGACAAGGATTAAATTGTTATCTCCGGGGTACGGATGTTGACAATTTCTGTGTAACTTCAGAGCTCGGAAAGAATTTCTTTTCTTTCTCATCCTCTTTGAAGTGGAAGCATTGTAATAGGCTTGGGGGCATTTTAAACAACATATATTTGATTAGTCCTCTTTCAAGTTGGAGTTGAGATACTACAGATATGCAGACTGTGTTTTTAAATACAGAGGAAACAACATTATTATGTATTTTTAAAATTTGTGGAAACATACAAAGTGAAACTATTAATCTGATAAAGCAAATCAAATTGCTAATGCCTTATATATAGCATACAGAGAATAAGTAGGAAAAACACTTTTTCTTGCATAAAAGCCATCCTTTTGTTCTTAATCTTGCAACATCAGTTTACTGGCTGAGCGTTCTGATGTTTGTCGGTACATGGAGTGTACTTCATTCAGGTAGCAGTTCTCTCCTGCAAGATTCTGGAAAAATGAACATTTTGGAATTGGTACATTTCAAAAGAAATGCATTATGAAAGAACATGCTGTTTTCTGAGGTTTGAGGGAATACTGCTGATTTCCTTAAGGAAATATGGCTCTATTCTCTTCCACTGCACTGGAGGGCTCCTTTTATAGTAATGATATCAAGTGTTGTTCTCTGCTGTTTGCCATAGGTGTTGTGAGCATGACACTGTACTTGATAGATTTTTACCCTCTGTGGCATCCAATGTAATCTGCTTTTAAAGAATTGTGATGATCAATTCAAGTCTACTTGCATTTCTGAAACAAATGGTTTCTATTCTCAGGCAAGCTAAAGGTTTGAAGATAACTTTTCATTTCAGTCAGAGGGAAAGTCTGGTATATTTTGACCTCATGACTTGAGCTTGGTCTTATTTAGTTGTCCTTGATTCATGGAAATGAGTTTTGCTTTTTCTTTGTATTGCAGCAAAAGAATACAGTAATGGTTTCTGTAAAGATGTATATCAAATTTCCATGTGTTTTTCTGTCTTTGAGCTGCCTGTTTACAAAACAAGCCAGTATTTCCTTCCTTTCACTGTCCTCAGGAATTTAGTTTTAGGGTAGGTAATAAATTTATGTGCATAGATACCAAAGTATCTCTTCTCTTTTTAATAGCCCTTCTGTCTTTGATTTCCCCAAAGATTGTTCCTCATCAATTATTCTGCCTGTCTCTATTCCCTTTGCACTTGGTTTAATATGCCTTACTTTGGAGTAAGAGGAGTATCTTCATGAAAATATGTTAACAAGAGAGCAAAATATTTTTCCATCACAAGTTACACACCTTTCTTCAGTAGCTCTCTGCCTGGGATATTGATTTCCAGCCTTTTATTGCCATGGAGGAGGTTTTGGGGAAGGTAATGAATGGGCCTTAAAATGATAGAATAAATTCCATTATAAAAGTCAATGGTGCTTTTTGACACACATAGTTTGATGTCAGTGCTTTTACTCAGATTTTGTCTGTTTTGAAGATTTTGTGATGTTGCTGGTTTTGTTGGTATTTTTGTATTATGATGCATGGCTGGTTTTAAGGTAGTGTCTTCTAAAAAGGGAAAGACCAACCCACTTAGCTGAGTATTTGCAGCTGAAGGTTTTGAAAGGCTATAGTATGATATCATACTTCAAAACCCTAGGGCAGTCTCTGTCAGTACCCTCTAGTGTTGAGTAAGACAGGGGAGAGTGTCTGTTTGTAATTCTCTGCAGTACTTGTGGTGAATTAGCTCTGAGGCAATATGGCAAGATGTGTATTTCAGGTGAAAAATGAGCCTGCTGAGCCTTGCTGATTGATAGTTTGAAATTGTTCAAGTTAAAACAATTGGGACTTCAGCTAAAGGTCTCAAGGTACTAGATCAATAAGAAGTTATTATTCAATTTCCTCTCCATGTAAAAACTTGAGTATCAAAAACAACTATTGTTCAACAAGTTGCAAAGCAAAACAACCCTACACTGATTTTCTCATGAAGCTTTCAACTAAACTATAAAATTTGATCTAACACACCAAAAATTGATGAGCTATAATAGGATTAGACAAATTCACAGGGTGTGGCTCATCAGTGTCTTGAAATATGGTTGTTTAGATGCTACACAGATTTGGAAATATTTCAAAGGTTGTTTTTTGCAAGTTGGTAGGATACAACACTATTAGGCTTTTCCCCTGTGTCTCTGTTAGATTCAGGATATTGGGGGAGGTAGACCCAGTATAACTCCTCTTATGTTCTTATTCCTTGCAACCTCACAGAAAGTTTCAGGTTCAGGAAGTATAACTATTTTAAATTGAAAATTGTCAGGAACAAGATTGAAATTTAAGACTAAACCTTGTTTACCATGACCAGAATAGAAAACAATAACATCTGCAAGAATAAGACGTCTCTTTTTATGGAAACATCAGAACAGCAAAAATCCTTAAATTAAATTAGATATCAAAAACCCCAGTCATATTTAATTATAACATAAATGTGTACTAATGCTGTAATTTGTGATCATTCTTTAAAATACAATTAAAATACTCAAAAAAATTACTTCACAACTCCAGTACAGCAATAAAATGCTGCCAAAGTGATATTCAGGCTGTACAGTTTAGCTGCCAAAGTTTTAAGGAAAATTAAATCATTGAACCGTGGAAAAGTGACTGCATAAGCACCTGTAACTGATGTTAGCTGAAGTGCTAAACCAGCTTTTGGCAGCATGGCCTCTTTTGCAGGTGCAGAGAATATTTTCTTTGTGTCAGTTTATTCAACTAGTACAGTTCATTAAGTATTTCATTTGAAGTTGAGAAATGGGCTGGGAATTGAAATAGAAGAAATACTTATTTTCACCTTTCAATCTGTGAATAAAAATAAGGTGCGAGAGTCTAAGATCTATTAGTTTTAAAATCTTGTAGGATATATTACCTTAAAATGATTTATTTAAATTCAGTAACTACAGGTAATATACTGCTTTAAAACGCAATGTGTTTAATATGATGAATACTTGCTTGTTCAGAAAGTTGAATGACTAAGACAGCTTGTGGTTTAAGTATATCTGGAGTTCAGTTTCTTTTGACAATCTGAATGCCATTGGAAGGATATTCAGCTTTAAAAAATAACCAACCAAAGCAAAAACCCAAGCAAAACCCCCAAACCTAAATCCCCCCCCAAACAAACAATCAAAATCAAAGCAAACCCCCCCTGTGTATATGTGTGTAGGGAAATTCTAATGTGGCACAACATTTTTTTCTCCCCAAAATAATAATTGAAAAACATAAGATGTTTGAAGTGGCTGTAACTTTTAATCTTGTGTCTAAAGGCATAAATTGTAGGATGTACATCAGTCAGTAGATGGAAAATGCTGAGTCATGAAGATGTATAAGAGAAATAATAAGAGAAAGCCTGGCCCATACTGGAAAGCACTGCTTGTTTTTTGTAATAGACAATGTGTTTTCACAAAACTCCTCACCAGTCTGCCATCAAGGGGAGGAGTTGCACATTTTGCTTGAGTTTGAGTTGGAGGTGGGGGAAAAAAATCACAACTGCCTGTTGTGATCTGATTGATCCTTGCTCCAGGATTCTGCTGTAGCTCCTTCCCCTCTACCCAGTCTCATCAAGTGGTACCTGTAGCCAGGATCCTTTGGAGCAGAGTCATGGCATTTCTTGGACTCCAGTAAGTCAGGTGCTCCCTGTGTCTGATGAAGAGCTGAGAAGAGGAGCACTGTGTTGATGGAGTTAAGAAGATCCTGACATTACTCTGTATCTGACATGTGTTACGACCTTAAGTGCAAGAAGAGAATACCTGGTTAAGATTGAAACTCAAGTCCTGTCCTTCTGGAAGCTCTTTTGAGAAAAATGTTTAAATGGGAACAAAGTACCAGCATTTGTACATTCTCTGTAGATGGATATGTCCTAGTGCCTTGAGACGTGATTAACTTCTTATCATATGGATGTGGATTTTCATCCTGAAAACAGGATTTTTATGATTGAAATAATGTGTGTAGGCAATTCTTACATGTCCATCTTTGAAACTGCAAAAGCTGTAAATGTAAATGTTCCATAGTTGTTTCATTAGGTCCTGTTAACACCAAAGAAATTCCATTCTGGTCATAAAAACTGAGAGAACAGTTCTGTGATCCATAACTGAAACTTGACTTAATATATTATAGCATATGCAACCAGAGAAAAGAATTT
>WEIU01013148.1:55740-95798 GCA_013389925.1 Aegithalos caudatus | reverse complement strand
TTTTTTTTTTTTCTGTAACAAAAATTACACCTATTTGGAGTGATAGGGAAGTACTTTGTCCTGGGTTGATGCGTGACAGACAGCTCTTGCTGTAACTGTTTTTTCACCTGTTTGTAGATTTAAATCAATTGTCTTAACTGTTA
This sequence comes from Aegithalos caudatus, assembly GCA_013389925.1. Taxonomy (NCBI): domain Eukaryota; kingdom Metazoa; phylum Chordata; class Aves; order Passeriformes; family Aegithalidae; genus Aegithalos; species Aegithalos caudatus. The sequence goes on along the minus strand of WEIU01013148.1, from coordinate 95,655 downwards.
CACCATCCTAGTTCATTCATCTTCTAACCATGGGAATTTAAGAAGTGCACTGTGCACTTTGGGAAGCACAGCTGTAGATTTGAAATTGTATTGGTAGTACTTGTATGTTCTACTTTGTGATGGTACTGAAATTGCAGAACCATCACAAGGTAGAACATACAAGCCTGTGACAGCTCCATTTGAAGTACATGGCAGAACCATTTCATGATGCATCAGGTGGTGGTAAGCAATATACCTGAGGGTGACCAGGTTTACACACACTGATTGCTTAGTGCTCACAAAAAGTGTTGACTGGAAGAACTGTCTCTATGCCTGTTAATGTGAAAATTCTCTGATAAAAAGGAGAAACATAGTCATATATATTAATCTTTTATGTATTTAAATGTAAATTAAAAGAGTGCTTGTAACCTTGTTTCCAGGGCCTGACCTGTTTCCTGACAAGACCAGCTTAAAAGCAATTTTGGCTTCTTGATGGTAGTTGTTTTGTGTCTGTTCAGAGCTCTTCTAGCCAAGAATTGTCTATGCTGAAGTGCAATTTTACATTTGTGTATGTACGTATATAGTATTTAGATGTTGTGTTTCCACTCACTTGAAATGTTATGATTTAGTCAGAAGGAACTCTCAAAAAATATTTGGAGGCACCTGCAGGTAAGAAGATAATTTGTCTGTCTGTCCAGGCAGGGGTAATTTAGAAACAGGCAGCAGAATAATTGTCATTGGTATGGCCTTCAGCAGCTGATAGTTTGATACACACTTGATGGACAGCTCTTTTCCCATCATAGTCAGCATTTTTATAATCAGGAGCAGAATTTTAAATTATGACTTTAACTGCCTCAGTGATTTACTGTAAATCTCTCTCTGCCCACTTACATTATTCTGTCCAAGTGTATCTTTAGTTCTGCTGTAGGATAATTCTTCCCTGTTACCTAGAAAAACAGACCAACCAACCTGAGAGAGTGTTAGTTGTCAGGGATGCAGTAGCACAACAATACACCTGTGCTTGTGTTTCATGTGTTCCTTGGTTTGTCACCTTACCTAAAACTCACCTGACAGTGTTTGCATCCAAAGCATTGCTAAAATTGATTTTTAGTACATGATTCGTCTGCATTATAGATAGCTCAGCCTGCCAGAAATTCTCATGGGTGATAAAGTCTGGTTTCTTTCTTTCTTCAGCCTTTTTTGGCAACCTACAACCTAAATATCAAAGAATAAAGGGATTTCAGGCTGGAGATGGACTGTGCTTTCCTGAGCAAAGAGGTGGTAGAGCAAATGAGTGAAATTAAGGAAGGATAGTGGTTTTGTTTTTTGTTTTTGTGTTTTTTTGGTTTTTTTTTGTGATATTGGTTATATTGGATGGTACTCAACTGTCTAAATGTAGGCCTGAAATCTGATACCAGAACTCAGCATCTGGAAACCTTGTAGAGCTTTGCGGGACCCCAGCAGTGGCAGCTCGAGCTCTGTAGTTCCCCTGACCATTTTCAGGTCCTGAAATCCAGACCTTGCATTGTTTACCTGCAGTTGCACAGTATTCTTGAACACATCACTTCTAGTTTGTCAGGCCTCATCTAGCCTCAGATGTTGATATGTTGATATTTGAGCTGCCACAGTAAGGCAGAGCACACTCCTGGTCATGGTATGTGTTAATGTCTGTATACAGCTTTTTGGTGAAATTCAAATAACTAGCAAAACAAACGAAGACAATCGGGTTACATCTGGTATGGAGATGCTTCTTCTGCCATTGTGTTGATGAAGGTTTTCACTTTTTAATTGTACACAAATGGCAGAAATCTCTCTTCTGGTTTTTTCTTCCCTAATGCAACCAATTTAAATCTAAGTGTGGTTTCTACCATATGCTTGTTTCAACCATATTTGCAGTTAAAAAAATATTTCCAAAACATAAGAGTTCAGGGAAAATACACTGTTAACCATGAGTCTGTGTAGATACTAATTTTTGAGGGTGATGCTAGCAAAAAGAGAAGATTGATCTATATTGGTTGAAAATAAGTGACAGACTTTAAGCAAGGAAAACTGCAGGACTTTTTCCTCATCAGCTTTGTCTAAGAGTATGTGTTATGAATAAGGCTGACACATGTGCTTAGAAGGTGCTGTGGTACCATAAAAAAAGGTACTCTGCAAATTTTTAAAGAATGAGATGTATACACAGAAATGATTGAGGTTAAAGGCTGTCATGAGAAAAACTTTTGGACATGTGTTTCAGTTTTTATTGTCTCTGAACCCCTGATGCTGTGCCGCAAGAAGAGGATAACTATTTTTTAAAACTGAGTTTCTAAGTTTAAAGTACAAAGTGCTACTCTGGCACAAAATAGTAGTGCTTATTAAAAAATGTGTTTCCATGATCAACTTGGTATGCAGGAAGGAGTTTCTCTCTTATCATTCAGGGAAAGATGGATTTTGTGTTTGAACTTACATTGGTTGTTATAAATGTTCAGCACAAATGTGTGAGCGTGAGTAGAATAACATGGAAACACAGCATGACTAAAGGAAAGCTGTAAGGAAAAAGGCAGCATTCCATTTCCTGACAGAAGAAAAAGGATGACAGAATCTCTTAGGAAAATGCGTGTAATTTTCTACAGCGCGTCTGTAATAAACAGTATCGCTGATGGTTTTCAGTACATTTTGTTGATGGCTGAGGAAGATGGGGATGAACAAATTCAAGGTATGTATGGAGTGTGGACGTGTCCAGCTCCTGGGTCAGGTTCAGTCTGGGGTAGTAGATGTGGGGAGGTTTCTCTTTGGGAATGCAAGGCAGCGTGCTTGCTTTCAAGAGACCTGACTGTGCAGTGCAGAGGAGGCGGGGAAAGGCTGGAAAAAGAAAGGAGCCCAGGGAGATGCAGCGAGCAGCATGGAATGTGTTCTTATGGCAGGGAGCAGCCTGAGCCACAGAGGAGATGAGGGGAGATGGAGCAGAGTTTGTTGGCTCAGGGAGCTGCTGAGAATTGCTGTCTCATGAAAGAGAATAAGGGATTCTCCTGCAAAGGAGGGGCAGTACAGCTTCTTCTCACTCTTTCAGCCAGTTGTCCTCTTTGCTGTGGATTTTCTCCTATTAACAAGAAATTTTAGTTCCGTTTAGATTTGTTCAATAAAAGGTTTGGTTTGTGTTTTTGTGGTGTGCACGTATAAAACAATAAGGGCCAGAGGGACTGCTTAGTATAATTTTAGCTAAAGACTACAGCTGACTTGTTTCACAGAGATGTTATGACATGTGATATTTCTATACAAGAAATTATGTTACGTGTCTGTAAATATATTTTAAAAATGAAGAAAACAGACTCTGGTTTTCTCTTCAAGTAAAAAATTATCTGTAGGACCCTAAAATTTACAATATACTGTGAGAAAAGAGAAGAGAAAACATTGTATATAATAGCCAAAAAGTCCAGTTGTTTTTCTGTAAGTAGGGAAGCATTCCAGATGAGCACCATAAATTTCATTGCTTCATGGCAATAAGAAAAAATTTTCAGGAATAAAAAGAAAGAAAATAGCTGCAAGGCCATCTTCTCAAACTGGAGAATGGTATTCTCTATAATCCTGCTGTTCCTGCAGACTTTGGTTTCAGAGTTTAGACAGTTGTAAATTTTGTTTCAGCTTCTTTGGAAAACACTGACAAAAACCAAGTGAAAGGAGATCTTCAGAACTGATGATGGGGGATGTGGTAAGAGGAAGCATCTTGAAGCAGTCAATACAGGGAGCAGACAGAGGAGCTGAAGTGGTGTGGTACAGGAGATCTTTCAGCTGCTGTGTAGCTGCTGGAGGGCCCTGGAACAAGCAGGGGATTTGTCTCCCAGCAGTCACAGGGCTGGGAGCCTTCATCTTTCTCTCAGCCAAGGAATGAAGAGCTGAGAAATTGGTTGTAGAAGACAGCTCAGGAAAAAAGGAGAAATCTAGTTTCAGACTGTTGGCTTTGGGGGGAGGATGAGCTTTATATAAATAATCTTTTTGTGTGGGGTCACTCATCACCCACCCTTCCCATCTTTGACCTCTTAAGCTGACTGTGGGGATTTTTTGTACCATCTTTGAGTTACTGTGGATTTCTCAGCTTGGAAAAAGGGCAGAAATGAGGAAAGGGTCTGGGATGATGGCTTTGAAGGGTGTAAGGGATAGTATGCTCATTGAGTTTTACAAATAAAAGTATCAGTGCAAAGGGTTTTCAATAGTTTCTCTGTATTGTTCATGTTTATGTAGAAAGGAGTCAGAGACCAAATTGTGTTGAATCATGCAAAAATGTTTCAGCATCTGTTTTCAAACTCTTTTATCTGTTGTATTGAAGAGAGACAAAAAATTGGATACAGGCCACCAGAAATTTTAGTCATACAGAGAAAATGTTATTTTAAGGTGTAAGTATCTATCCTTAAGAAGGGAGTAACTTGTTTTTAGCTTTTATACACCTTCTTACCAAAACAAATTTTCCCTCATCTTCATGTGAAGAACAAGAATATTTGGCTGGAGAGATTTGGTTCATTTTGACCTATTGACACTTGGAAAATCACACAAAATTTGGTGATGAATCCCTTTCTACCCCACCTCCTTGTAAAAACATGTCTAGCTCTTGGTACAAAGACTTGTAATCACTTGCCAGAAAAAAAACAATATTCACCTTCTGATATTTAAGCATAATACAGGACACAAATTTGTCTTACCTCTACTTTTCTTACTGGTTTCCTGCAGAAGTGAGCATGGAAGGGATTACCTGCATATAGAAACTTTCTCACCATGAGGAATGGTTAAGAGCATCAGGTTCTCCGGTTGCCCCTCATCAGGTGCTGGTATTTATTCCAGCTATATGGACAAAGTTGTGCTGAAAGTGAATGTGGTAGTATCAGTCCAGCTTTGTTAGCATCTAACAAGAAAACTGTTTCATGTTCAAACCTCTATAGATCTAATAATTAAGGCTGCCATCAGCCCCAGCCACTGTAATTGGTATTATAACTGACAGCTATAATCTTAATTTCACTCACTTGACGGTACGTGTGGTCACAGATAAATGCAACTAGTCTTTTGTTTTTCTGAGGAAGTGCCTTTTTCTCCTGTTTGTCAGCAGTTTTTACCTAGTTTAGCTAGCTCATGGGTGGAGGTGTATTGCATCAGTGACTAAAAATGTTATCATTTCTTTAGCTTAGTAAATGAGAAATGGTACAACCCTATCAAATCTAGTTATTTAACAGGTGAATATTTCCACAGATAAGCTTATGTTTAAATGCTGCACATGTCTCTTATTTAACCACACAAAGCTTTCCCTTGTGGTAGTTTAGCATCCCTGAACCTTTGAATTGTGTTTTGTGTCACAGGCACCCCGCTTCTGGTACGGAGGAGCAGTGATCCAGCTTTGGGCGCGCCTGCTGACTTCCCAAGTGCTCCTCACCCCAGTGACCACGGTCTCAAGCACGTTGTGGCAGTAGGTGTCATGTAACTCACCTTTTTCTTAGGACCAGAACTTTTCTTATCTGTTGGTATATAGTAGTTTTATGAGCGATGTATGTATTTGGATCTATAACAAAATGCATCGTCCTTATTTTCTGTAGAGAGTTTCCTCTGCAAGAATAGTTATTTTAGATGATACAATCAATTAACAGTGGTTGTGCTGTTTTGTTGGTTTTTTTGGGTTGTTTTTTGGTTGTTTTTTGGTTTGTTTTTTTGTTTGTTTTTTAATAAGAGATTCACATAAAGTTCAATGGTGTCATAAGGCATTGGAATATGAACTGAACTTTCAGCAGTTATTTATTTGTTCAGTATCACGTCCAGTCTACCATTGCTTCTTTGATCTCACACCCTTTTTCACTTCTCTTGTTTTCTATATGGCATTTCTGTCATCTCTGGTACCCTGCTACTATCCTGCATGGTCTCTTCTTTATCTCACTTTTCTCCTTTACCTGACTCTTCCTTTTTGAGGACAAATTTGTTTTCAATATAGTTATTACTAAGTTCTATTGCAAAGCCACCATTAGTGAAGATGCAGTAGTTCTTAATCATATGCTTTTGCAGACTGTCTTTAATCTTCTTAAAGTGATGCTGCCTTAATCACACTTGGGCCACATGATCTACCTTGCAGTTTTAAGACCTGAAGCTTTGTGTGTGGGGAAAGTGTTCTTAGGTTACTTATAAACCAATGAAGTTCTTTGGAATCTCTGAATGCCAGCTGGGACACATAAATGTATCAAGCAGAATAAAGCTATTCTTCAGTGTTTGCCTAGAAAGCTCTGATGAGTCTAGTTGTGTTCTTTAAACCACATGAATGCTGGCTTAAATAATGCTGCTGCTTTAATTTGCTTGTAATATTTATGCCTTTCCCCCTTTAGATTCTCTATGCAGTGTTGCTGTTCACTCCCTGTCCCCAGCTGTGCAAAACAATCTATTGCTGGTTTATTTCAAAACAAAACAAGCTCAGAAAACCTGGAGTCCTTGTTTGGTGCAGGAGGGATGTTGCAGACTAGACCACAACTACGTTAGAGCAAGGTTCCACAAAGGCTGTGTTGGCACATTGGGAACATTGGGGGAGAGCACTGGGGTTCAGTGACACGTGCTGGAGGTGGGAGCCTTTCTGCTCAAGGTGTATTTAAGACCACATTTCCAGTTAAGTTCATGTGAATGAAGGGAGTAAATATGCAGTCAGTTGACTTGCATGCAAATGATGTTCTATGAGTTTCACTCCTAACACTAATTCTGAAGGCCAACACAGGATTTTAGTTGACTGTTCATTATTTTTCTTTACATGGTCAAATGCATGTGCTTCTAAATATTTTATGTGCACCTTATTTTACAATGGCTTCTGTTATTTGCTAAGTGGTGCGATTTTAAGTCTCAGTGACTCTTCAAGTACATTATGATGTTACAGGGGGCTGAACTTTGTCAAAGTTCTACATCATTTGTCAGACCTGTTTGAGTAGAGAGGCTTTTCTTGATGTTTGTTGCAAGCATTTACATATTAATGAAATACTGATTCTGATAAATGAAAGTACAAAGAAGAATTCTTGGTTAACAGTGCAGATCTTACACTCTTGGCAAAGCTGAGAAATGTATAAAGTGACTACGTCAGTATGTAATGCTGACCCCTGGTATTCTGTAACCATGAAAACAGCAAAAAAAAGGAGGAAAAAACCCCCTGAAATCTGTTTTGTTCCAGGGTGTGTTTTGAATGCTTTATAGACCATCAAGAAGAAAAAAAAAAAATTAGCATTTTGTTGAGTTGGGTTTTCAATGTAATTTTAGTGGTGACGAGTGCATTTTATGCCATTACTTGAGGATTGCAGTAATACTTGGAGGTTAAAACCTCACCATGCTTCACTGACTTGCATCAGTACAAAAGAGTCCTCTAGGCCTAAAGGAATTCTCTGTGCTAGAATATAGAGAATTCCTCTGTTAGCTGTAGGAGTGACAGTCAAGGCTGGACAAGTAACAGGGGTAGAGAAGGACTTTTTTTTTAATACATCGTATAAAGTGGAGGCAGGGAGGCCCATAAAGTTTAAATTTGTGGTTTGGTGTTGTTCTGGGTTTTTTTGTGAAAGCACAAATCTATTACAGCAAAATGCATTATACTAACTCATATTTTGCAACAGTACCGTTTCTAAAACTCTTATCATCAATCATAGTGAAATATGCTTTAGCATAATGTTCCGTGAAACACAGAAAGCTTAAATAACATAGGTTAAAATAGGTGCAGATTGTTTTTAAACATGCAGAAAAATCAATATGTGACAAATGAAAAAACATGGCAGAAATCACTGAATATTGCATTTTGAAAATAGCTATAGTCTTTCAAGTATTAAAGTACTGCTTAGGAAAAAATCATTTGTTCTCTGCATTGCTGCTGAAAATATAAAACTAATACTGAATTTCCTTTGCCATAAACCAGTTTTTTTCACTTTAAACTGCTTCCTTTAGTTACATCCAAGTTAGAAAATCCAGAACTATTACTAGATGAAACATTCCTCAGTGCATGTAGTGCAAATTAAATCTCTACTTATGCCACAGTTCTTAGCTATTATTTTATAATTGAAACTGACTTTCATAATGAGCTGAGCTGTTTTGGCACTTCTGGTGTTCCGGTGTTTGTACACATGGAACTGGCAGTGGGATCTGTGTAGCAATACCTCTGTGCTGCCTGAGACTGATACACCAGTGCTTCAGCAGATTTTTGAGAGGTGACTACCATGGGATTCTCTGAAGACAATGCTGATTTACCTCCTGGAAAGTGCACTTCAGTTGTACAATGAGTAATGCATGAAATAGGACAGAAAACATGCAGTAATACAAGAAAAGAACTTTGCTATCCCATTCAGGTGAACTGGTTGAACCTGATGAACCATTTGAGCTGTTCACAGTATTTATGGCATCAAGCAGAGCATGTGTTCTATTTTTCAGATGTTGTCCCATTTATTCAAAGGAAGATCTAATTTTTTAATGCTATATGATGATTACAAAAATAACAAAACCTTTTCTGAGTGACCGGTTAGTTTGAGGAGAATTTGAGCTATTCTTTTCTCTTTTTTTCTGACACATCTTAGCTGTAGTTTTAGCCCCAATTAACAAAATACTTCTAGATCAATCAAAAACCAATAGTGAAGTCCAGCATCTGTTCCCTCAGACTGGAAGTCATTTAACAGATGGTACAAAATTTGAGTTTCTTTTTTCATCCAAACCTCTCTTTCCTTATTGTGATAGCTGCCACTGAAAAATATAGAGACAGTAATCAGGGAAAAATAGGGGTAGCATACATCAGAATTGATTCTTTGTTTTCAAGAAAAAATACTTGTTAATGAATTTTTTACTTTATTAAAGCTACTCTTTAGCTCTTCTGCCTAGTTAGGATCACAGAGTCCTGGCCAGGCTTTCAAGAATGAAAACTTCCTTCCCTAAATATCCAGAGACGACTTCAGGGATACAGAATTAATGTCCTTATTAATGTCCAAACCTGGGGATTGGGCAGAGAAGTGATGGAGAGCAGCCCTGCGGAGAAGGACTGAAGGGATGATGGCTGATGGAAAAACTCAACCTGTGCCAGCAATGTGCACTTGCAGCACAGAAAGTCACCTGAACCCTGGGCTGCAAAGAAAACGTGACCAGTAGGTTGAGGGAGGGGATTCTGCTTCTCTGCTCCATTCTGGTGAGACCCCACCTGGAATGCTGCCATCAGCTATGGGGTCCCCAGTACAGGAAAGACATGGACCTGTTGGAGTGAGTCCAGGGAAGGGCCAGGAAGTTGGTAAGGAGCTTAGAGCACATCCCCTGTGAAGACAGGCTGAGAAGGGTGGGGCTGTTCAGCTTGGAGAAGGTTTTGTGGAGACCTCATAGAAGTATCTGAAGGGGGCCTGCAAAGAAACCAGGGAGGGAACTCTTCATTGGGAACTGTAGTGATAGGACAAGGTACTATGTGTGCAAACTGTGGGGGGAAATTTAGGTTAGATATGGGGAAGAGATTCTTTATGGTGAGGATGGTGAGGCACTGGCACAGGTTGCCCAGAGGAACTGTGGATGCCCATCCCTGGCTGTGTTGAAGGCCAGGTTGGATGGAGTTCAGAGCATCCTGGCCTAGTGAAAGGTGTCGGGACTAGGTGATCTTTATGGCCCCTTCCAACCCAAGCCATTCTAGGATTCTGTGATTCTGCTTCTCTGAGAAGTTCTGTGCCCATAGCTTTGCTCTGGCCAAGGGCTGGTCCAGCTGCTTTCAGGCTGCCAATGGCCTCACAAAGTGGGCTTAGCAATGGGCATGTAGTCTTCAGCTAGGATCTCCTCTGGAGTGAGGCCATGGAGTGAGATTGAGATGGTTGAAACCTTCCAGGAGAAACAAGAATTCTTGGGGCACTTAACACTTGCTCAACACTTGTCCCCAGTTTGCTGAGCGGATTTTCTTCATCAGCTCAGCAGTTCCTGACTGGATCCTCCTGCACTACATGGTAGGGATGAGGTGCAGCAAGGCAGAAAGTCTGAATTGTGTGGCTCTGTTGGTTTGGTGTTAGGGAGCAGAATACATTTTACTGCTTTGGTTTAGTCTGGTTCCTTCAAGTAGTAATTGCTAATGGATAATTATAACACCTGAACTTTTGTTTCTGGAGCTGCTACTTCTTGTCTTTCTTTTTGCCCAGGGACAGACTTCCTCTACTATCATAAAACTTGATTTGTCATGTGTTTTAGTTAGAGGATTTTGATCCTATTTGAATTGATAAGAATTTTACATTAATCCTGGTGGGACTAAGGCTTCAGCTTCTCTTGTTAACTTGCTGATTATTATTGTATGCTATTTTCTGCATGACTTTCTTTTATAGTTGCATGTTTTCTGGACAAATACTTAGGTTATCTGGGAATTAATCAATAGGACTGGTGGATTAAATTGTATTTATCCATATTTAAAAATACAATGGAATGCTGGATCAATTGAAGAGCTGCTCCAGTGGTTCAATACAGTTTCAGTTTTTGCCTAGGTATGAATTGAAATTGACTGTATTTTATGCATTGTGGACATGTAATTTGCAATTTTGAATAAGGTTGATACATAATTAGAACATTTTTATGTTTCAAGCTCTTGTTAAAAAGGGTCAAAACCTTCTCTGGTTCTTCAGGCTGTTAATTGTGCTTGTGGTGTATTAGCCTTCCTGATTAGGAGTCTGCAGTTTAGCATAACATCCACATGTGTAAGGATGCAGCTTCATTATTTGTTCCTTTTCTATTTGCTATTATATACGTACGTAAACGTGAAGATACGTTACAATTTTGGCTATGAGATAATTGGTAATACTTACAAAATATGTGAGTATTTTAGTAAAAAAATCCAACAAAACCAAACAGAAATATTAGTTAATCTAATCATGCTATTTAAAAGTAGGGCAGGGCAGAAAAGGTCTTTCTTGGCACAGTGTTCCATAATTCCATAGAGTTTATAATTTGATTTGGCAGGTTTCTCTTAAGACTTGAGCTAAGAGACTGTCCTCCGTGAGGGTTGTACTGTCTGTCTGATTTTAGAACATAGAACTTTTGTCCAGTATGTTTACTGGACTAGGTCAGATAGTTTTACCTTCTGGTCCTTTTATATGTGTTAGAATTTCAATATTAAATTCTCCCATAGTTATGTGATAGAATCATACAACACTTTGGATTGGAAGAGACCCTTAAAGGTGACCTGGTTTCATCCCTCCTACTGTAAGCATGAACATTTTCCACTAGATCAGGTTGCTCAGAGCCCCATCCAGCCTGACCTTGAATGTTTCCAGGGACAGGACATCTCCCACCTCTCTTGGCAGCCTGTTGCGGTGTTTTGTCACCTACTTTGTAAAAATACCTTTCTTTTACCCTAAATCTACCCTCTTTTAGTTTAAAACCATTACCCCTTGTCCTACACAACAGGATCTACTAAAAACTCTGCCCCCTTCTTTTTTATAGGTCCTCTTTAAGTGTTGCAGGAAGTGGTCTCTGAGAAGGAAACCAGATATTGGTAGAAACACAGTGTTTTTTCAGGAATTAGCAGTGCTGATGCACTTGTAATGCTTTATATCCATGCTTGTTGATGTATAATAATCAGACATCAAAGTAGATTTGGAAATAGATCTTAGATATTGCCATATGTGTTGGAGGGTAAAGGCAGGGCTGCCTCCCTCATGTGGTGTGGTCTCAGGCTGTCATTCACATTTGCAAGGTTTTTAAAATCTGGAGGGCGTTTACTTCTCTCTGGTAAAAGTTTTCCTATTAATAATTTAACTCTTGCTCTTGAAATACTGCAGCGTGGAACTGAACAGAAGATCTGGGGAGATTTAAAAGGATTTTCTGTCATTCAGCTGGGGAGTTCCAAACAGTTGGAATTTTTTAAAAGGGAATTCTGATGTGGGTGAATCCATTTATAAAGCAACTACTGTGTGTCTGTTTACGCTGTGAAACATATATAGAACACTTCTAATCAGCACAGGAGCTTGTCAGTATATTGCTTTTGATGTCTGATTAGATGATCATAGGGACATCTGCAGTGAGTTAGTTTTGAAGTTGTTGGTGTGAGCACTGCAGGAATCAGAGCTGTGTGGCACTCTTATACCATGAAAACTGCTGCTCTCAAAGAACATATTATAAATCCAAATATGCACCGAGCTGAGGGCTTTCAAAATAACAAAAGCCATTCCTTCCAGTGCTCTCTGCTGCCTTCCAGCCCTGCACTGCTTTTTCCCCCCCCTTTCTTGTACTGTGGCATTCTGTGTCAAAAAGAAATTATTTTATATTGTAGAGGAAAAACTAAAAAATGTAAATTAACTGTTTGTCAGAATACTAAATTGTTCATCTGAAAAAGGACAGAAGTGCCCTGTGGTAATTTCTTCTTCTGAGTGTGCAAAGCAGTATATATGTGTGTATGTGGATAAGTGCTCTTTGTGTTCCTTGCACAGCCTGTGTGTCAGAAAAATTGTATTGTTTTACTTGTATTGTTTAAAATGAGCAGTGGGTGTAATTTACATATTTTTATTTCAGCAGGATAAATAGACTTTCTGGGATTTATTGTAATAAGAGCTAATAATGAATGTTCTGTGATGTTAATATAGTATATAAATTATCAGTAAAAATGATGTAATCAGTAGAAGTTGTTATTCATTGTTAACAGGTTGTTTCCAATGTGAGGAGTACTGGCATTTTACTGACTAATTATTAAAGAAAGTATCTCTAATGAAAATCATCAAAGCTCTTCATCGTTCTTATGTTAGGAGGGGAGTGGGTTTTGTTTCCTCTTTAAAATGAATTTTGGGCCTTGGCTGTATTTTTGAAAATACTTTATTGTTTATACACCTTCCTCCCTTGTCCTCTGCCTTGAGCAGTCAGGTAGGTAAGGTTGTAGTGATCCAAGACAGCTGAGAGACTGAAACACTTTGTTTTTCTATGTGGCCTGTCTTATAGGGAATGTGGAAAAATTAAAGGGTGGAAATAAAAACTGTTGGAAAAAAAAGGAAAAAAAGGTCATGCTGTCAATGCTGTTGACACATATTCATCTCTATAGCTACATCTTTGGGGTCCTACAAAATACTGTCATTCCATCTGGAACAGCTTTTAGCAGGCAGCTTATGCAACAGGCTCATGGTGCTGAAATTGGAATGAAACATTAGCAAGTTACTTCCATGTCTGACAGTCAAAAGTGGAAGATGACAGTCAACATGGCTCATGCATATCATTTACTGTCAAGCTCTAGAAACATTTAGCTAAAATAAAATAGGTTCTCAGTCAGGGTCGTACTGAAATGCCTACTGCTAGCTTTTTCCATAAATGTAGCAATCTAATGGACAACTAGGAATAATGGCAGAGATCTTTGATACCTAGACACGAGTGTTGCTGTGACATTAGGAAAAAACTAATTTTGGATGTTTTAATGTCATCTTGCAGTGCACTGTCATATGAAGTCATAACTCTTGCTTGGTTAATATTTGTGTTTCTCCAAAAGTCCGATGTGTGGCTTTGTTTCTCTTACAGGACTGACAGTTATTCACACTCTAAGGAGATGGGAAATTTTTGGTTTGTTTTAGGTGGTTTTTTTTGTTTTGTTTTGTTTTTGTTTTGCTTTGTTTTTGTTTTATTTTGTTAGGCGAGGCATCTTTGCCACTAAATTACCCAACTTGTTGGAGACACTATATTCTGGAGATTTGTTCTTCTGCGTAGCTGGTGTCTCAGCTAATCTGGATTTACAGGTTTATGAGCTGTAATATAGGTCTCTTTGAAACTTGCACATTCCATTGGATTTTTTTATGGCAGTGTGATTTTATTTCATGCCTATGAAACAATTTCTGATGTTGACAACTGAAATGAAGGGAGGAATATTTTAGTGCTTCTGTATACTGTGTGCTTTTGCTGTTGCAGGTGTTCTGACATGTTGGAGTCAGGGATAATAAACCAAGATCAGTGTGAATATGGACTAAAATAGTAAGAGTGAGTCAGTGAGCTTCAGGATTTTGAGCAAATATCCCACCTTTGGTTTTTGCCAGCAATTGCAATGACTGCTTCTGGCCTCTAATGTGACCTTTTGTTGTAACATCAGCAGTATAGCTTCTCTGAAATAACTTTAAATAATAAAATTAAGAGATAAACAAGATAGTAAATATGCAAATCTTCAGTTAAAAGGAAGTGATTAGACTGTAGAATAACTGTTGGTGCCAGAGCAAATGGTTGTCACTATTTCTCTGTACTATGAGGGACAACAGTTTGCCAGGCAGCCTGGTACTCAAAAAATCCACATACCTGTGGTCTCACCTGGCACAGGTGTTATTGATACGTTTTCAGATCCTAAGAACATATTTGCCAGTTCTAAGTGTTACACATTCCAAGCAGTATCATAAGGGGAAAAAAATTCCCCCCAGAGAGGACTTATAGGGACAGTTCCTGTAGGATTTTTGTTGAGGTTTTCTTCTGAACAAATTGAGTAGTGGCTTGTGCCTTAATTTAAAATAGTCTGCTTTAAAGTACTAGTAACAATAAGTTTTGCCTTAAATTCATCTTGATTTAAACCTTGATTTAATATAGGTTTCAATATGGATTCTCAAGCTCCTCTCTAAAATTCAAGTAGAAAGCTTCCTTTTTGTGTGAGTCCCAAGGGAGGCTGTAATGCCCTCTTCTGTATTGGGACCATACCATGTAATGTGACTGCACTGAAGCAACTCATGGTATCTTTGAGAGCATATCAGGGTATCTTAGAGTTAGAATTACTCTCTGTTGGTATTTGAGCTGTTGTCTATGTAGGAGCTGTCTTAGAGTGACATGAACTTGGACCTGAAGTGAAAGAGCTGCTGTTTCTTGTAGCATGTTTGCTCCATTGACCTGATAGGGTGCATCCGAGGGGATTACACATTTTAACACCTGTGGAGATAAATTGGCCTCCTCCTTTTTCTTTCCTCTGCCTTTTGGAATAACTTAACAAATCAAGTTCATGGTACATCTGTCAGCTTTATGGAAGCAAAAGGAATTCCCTTCTTTTCACCTGACCTCATGTCAGTCAAAGAATATGGTGAAGGTTCCTCAGATGTGATGTTCACTTCCAGCCTCAGCCCTCCCTTTCTTGTATGATCTGCATACATTTTTCTGTCCTTCAAACAGCAGGATGAGAATCAAACAGAAATACATTGTTTTGGGATAAAGTAAATTCTGCAAGCAGCGCTACTGAGCACGGGCTAGTTAGTCTTTGTTGTCTCATTTTTGGACGCTTTCCATAAAAGCCCAAATAAATTCTCTTTCAGAATATGCAGAACAGGCATATTCCAAGGGGAATTCTATAAAACACTCCTATGAGAAATTGTAAGATGATAAAACGAGGAGAGGCCAGGGAACAATACCAGATTAAATGGATTTTAAGTCACAAATAAGGTAAAAAAATCTGCTTATCAACAGGTAGAATGATTTCACCATCAATTTGATTTTAAAATCTGTAGCCAAAATACAGATGTTTCATCTAAAAATAAATAAATCAGTCAAGGCTGTGAAATATCACAGTTCTTAATGACTGTGTTTGTTGCTCAGATATTTCTGATGTGGTATTCTTTTCAGCCAAGGAGTACAGTAATATCTGTATATTTGCTTTAGAAGACTACAGAAACATTTTCCTCAGATCTGTGTAGCATCACCACAGCTGCCTAGGTATCACATACTGCTTTATGCTTCTGCAAAGCTCTGGGGTTTTTTAATTAATGGTATTGGTAAAATTCTGTGGCACAAAAACTAGCTATGAGATCACTGTGGCTGATGGATAGATGTGACTGCATTTCCTTAATGAGAAGTATGAGGTGCCTGGGATGTTTTGGGATTTTTATTTGAGAATTCAGTTCTGTTGTACATCTGAAGTAAGAGTACTCTGCAAAAGGTACCTGGAAAATGTTGGTGAATGAGGTGGTCTGCTGTACAGTGGTGAGAACACCTAGAATCAAAATGTTTTGCTCCTTGTGGAAAAAATACTAAATTCTTTAAGTCCTTATGTTCCTACCAAGGAGGTTCAGGGGAGTAGAGGCAGAATGGGCTAGAAAAGTTTTTACACAGTATTTTTATTATTTACTATTTGTACTGTAAATTTCTAAATAGCAGAATTAACTTGGGGTAAAAGAAGTCACTTCCAGACTGTCTCTAGTTGGCTGTTGTTAAGCCTGGGAAAATGTTCCATCCTATCATCCAGAAGAGAAGGGAAGTTGGATGTCTGTTCATAGGCAAGTCCATCCATTGATAACAGGATAGTATGAGATGGATGCTGTCTCATGGTCAAATTGAGTCTAGGTAGTACACACAAGAGAATTTATGGTGTATGTTCTTTCTCTTTGAAACACTTCAGAACAGAAGAAATACTTTTAGATTAGGGATTACCGTGTTAGTGATAACGAAACAATCCTTGAGTTTACAAAACACTGAACCTGATGATTGCATAATGACTGATTTGCTGCTTTTTTACCTTTCATTGTCTACTTTGTGTGTAGTTGTCACTTTCAAAAGGCTGTTTTGAGAGGCGTGTTGATAACTTTGTTATACTAATGTCATCAGTTACACAAACACTGATGTTTACAGGTAAAGTTAGTTCATTAGACCCAGATGCACGCACTCATAAATAAAACTATTTTTAAAAATTATTTTGGCAGTATGCCAGAAGATTGTAAGACTTTTGGAAAATAAATCTGCTGCCTGTTACATGTATTTATAATATTACACAAGTGTCTAAAACATCAAATCATTCATGTTAGTTCTGGTAAAATTTTATAGTAATCAAACTCCTAGTGTCTGATGTGTTTGTTTCCTGTTAAGGTCAGGAGCAACATGCAGATTCTAGGTTTATAGTGATTTAAATTTTCTTGAAATCATTTAATATTTAGAATTTATTATGTATCATTCTATATTCATATGACTGTGATGTTGACTACCAGATAAATACTTCTTTATTATTTGTTTAATAAGTAAGATTATTTCAGATCTAGCTTTCTCTTCCATTGCTGCTGGTATTTTGCTCTGTAACAACCATACATGCACATTCAGGGCTCGTTGGCAACTTTCTTCAGTCTGGACAGCAAAAACCAAGTGGGAAAATACTTTCTGGAGTAATATATGCATTTTATAATAGGTTTGTTTTGCTTTTAAAGTAGTTAAAATAATCTAAGCTTTTGATGAACAGGTATTAAGTTAAAAGGTACACATTAAAGTTGGAAAGCAAGTTCATAGCTTTCATCAGCTCTCTAAGGAAAACAAAGTAATTTTCAAGCAGAAGACAGAAAAATGTCTTTGCCTATTGGGAGAGCCTACTGGAAGCTCTTTTTAGCATGAAAACATGTCTTTGGGAAAGCAATATAAAGTAATACCACCCGCTGATCCTGTACATGCATATGTAGCATATACGTTCATGTGATGCCCTTTGCCAAGGATGTACTTTAGGAAACTGAATTTGCGCCTCAGGTACATTGTTCTGAAAAGAACAGGAACTAGATCAATATATTGCAGTTCACAGGTAATGAAAGGATGTCTGTGCAAAGGAGTCTGACAATACAGCTCACTAGAGAGTAAAACTTATTTTCTAGCAACACTGAAATTTGAGAGGGGCCTGGCTACGTGGGCACACCTGCACAGATCTTGCCTGGTACTGTTGGGATCAGCCCCTTGAGCCTCTGTAGCCTCCCTCAGCTGGGACCACGTTTACTTGTCCTGCTGTGACTTTGGGCTTTTTGAACTGGGGAGGCAGGGGTGGAGCTGGCAGGTTTGGTGTCCTCTGTGTGCTGGGCTGCTTCCCCTGCCCTGTTGGTGCAGAGGCCTGGGTTTAGGGCACACAGGCTGGCTCAGCCTCATCTTTTATCCTGTCATCTGTGCAGCTGCTGCCCAGCCCCAGCTCCCAGCTTCTGGGCCTGTGCCCTGCCTGGGTACCTGCCCCTGGGTTGGTGGCATCACTCTGTGGTGGTTTCCTGCCTTCCTGCCCTGCCAGGAAACCACACATGGGGGATGTCCCTTGCAGACTCAGCTTTATTCTGGGCTGTATCTTTTTTTTACAAAAAAAAAAGGACTTTAGACTTTAAGTAGTGCCAAGTCAAATAAGAAATGCTAGCCAACAGAATTGTGGGGATTCATATTGATAATTTTTCCTTGCTTTTGGAGTCTTGGCTGTACACTGCAACTGGGGAATAGGAAACTCCTATTGAGGAAGACAAATTGTTTCAGGAGTGTTCAGCCTCCAGTCTAATATATTTTTCCTACTGCAGATAGCTCTTCTGGGTTCATTATAGCTTACTCTCACAAGTCGTCATTTCTGTCTCAAGGCTGTTGTGCTTTCCAATGTAAAGCAGATTGATGCTGGCACATTTTTTCTATTTTAATTTTACTAAGTTGTCACACTGAAACTGTGTCTTATATTGCAAGCGCTTTGAAGTGAAGAGATAAACAAAGAGCTAAAATAAAATTAAAAAGGAGTATGAACAACGTTTCATCTTGGTTTGTCTTTTTTAAGAATAAGCTGAATGGATGTAGTACCCTTGTGCCACTGTAGTAAGTCTGCAAACATTAGCAGATCAATCTAAATTAAGTTAGTGTGTATGCAGTAAGCAGAAACAGGTGAAAATTGGGTTATCTGTGCCCAACTCTTTCTATTTGCTATGAACTGTGAGATATAAACTAGGTTTTAGACGTGATTAGGTTTTGTTTATTTTTGGAGAGGGGCAGAGGCAGAACATGTGCTGTCCCTACCACAGTTATTAAACCAAGAAGCTATATAAAAGTCACTAGCTCAGTTGTGACATTTGCAGGTAAAGGTAGAAAGCCCTCCTATAAATAAATCAGAAGTGAATCCAGGAGAAAAACCAGCAGTAGTCCTTGGTACATTTCAGTTTTATCTCTGAAAAAACAAAAGCCAGGAATTTTCTGTTCCTTCACTTAAAAAAAAATCCCCCAAAAAAGTAATTGTCTTTTTCAGTGTCAGAAATGCCAACCAATATATAATCTGAAGTATGGTTTATAACTTCACTTTTTTGGTTTGTTGACTCCCAAAAACTTTCCAGTGAAGACATTACTTTTCCTAGATCTCCACAATTTCTTTTTATGATGTTCTAAAAGTAGTCAAGGAATTTAGAGGTCTGTTGACCGCAAATTGAAGTCATTGTCTGCAACAATAAAATAAAAAATGCCAATAGCAAATATACTCTTACTGTTACAATTCTTGGGTGCACAGTTACTATTAATCTTTGGTTTAAAGGGGAATGACAAGTCTTTCTCCCTAGACCAGCTCTGAAATCATGTAATGTGCAACAGCTTTTACATCCCTATGGAAGCCTTTTAGCCACACTGATGCACCTCTCCTTACTGGGGAGAAGCAGCAATTGCCACACAAGCATGATTTCTCCAGAGGGGCAGGGTGAGGTCCTTTCCCAACACCACAGTCTTACCTGTGTGGGAGTGGCTTGTATTCCCCTTTCCCAGCAGAAAGGTACTTGCCATTTTGTTTCTCTTGTGCCATTCCATATCATCACCAGTGCAGGATACAGGTAAAGATCTGGGAGAGATGACTGTGAGCTTCTGCTTTGAAATTACTTGCTTCTAGAACCCAGCATTTATTTTCCAAACTGCACCTTACCTGTGTCCTGATTTGTGTTGTAAGTCTCTAAAACTCAATCCACTTGCAGAAGGGGAGGTCCAGTCTTTTCCACAAGTTTCAGCAGGCTCATGAGCAGCAGTCTTCACACACTCTTATCTAGAAACTTCTATGCCTTTTCAGCCTGGATGCCAAAGAAACAAAGGATTCTCTTGCTAGACACTGCTAATGTTTTCTTTGACAGAGGTTCTTTATCACTCATATTTACCAGAAAATAAAATAAAAGATAGCTAGCTCACAAAATATTAACAACTTCAAGAATCATTACCCAGCACTGTTTGCTGAACCCCTCTGGAATGCTGGTAGCCTTTTCTGTTGCCATATAGGAGGGATGTGTGGGGAGAGCATTTTGCCCCTAGATTTTTTGGCATTCAGCATCATCATGCCTATTTTGCCTTCAAGAAAACTGTGAGGATGAATAGAATTTACTCTGAAATGTTCAGGTTCTTTCTGTCAGACCAAACTTCAAGGTCTATGCTGTTTCTGTGTCATCTCTCACTTCAAAGGCACCTGCCCTTTGACTTTTAAGCTGAGCTGTTGTTGGGGCCCCTTTGGGTTGCCTGAAGCTATCAGATGTCCAAATAGCCATAACAACAGAAATAATATTTGCTTTCATATGCTAAACAGTTCCATTTTGATTGTTACCAATATGTAAGACAGTTCAGGCTTAAGGAAAAAAAAGCAAACAAAAATCATCTTTTCAAATTTATTTCAATTTGCACTCATCTCCCTCAGTTCTTCCCTTTGTGTTTTCCAGACTTGATGGTACTTTTAGCTGTTGGAATCGGATACAACCATGGGGATACTTGCAAAAAACTTGCACAAAGGAAACAAACTAAGTTTAACTCCAGATCAAGTGTAATTATACCTGAAAGTGTTCTGATTGGATTCCTGAACGTTCACTGACTGAACATTCACTGACTGAACTTTTCTCTGTTGAAATCTGTAACCATTTAAAGAGGAAAGGGTTATTTGCTGGGAGAGGATGGAGCAAATAGAAAGCCTTATCTCTGTCCTCTTAGAACCTGGACTCCTTCTGTGCTCACAACGCTGTGCTGTAGTCAGTTCACGCTTGAGGAAACTGTTCAGACTAGTTTCTGAGCTGGAGTTCAGCTCCCCAGGCCCCTGTATTTGTGATCTCCAGGCTTGATCACCTCATTACCATTGTACAGGAGTGAATGTAAATTTTAGAAGCTCCAAGTAGCTTAAAATGCAGCAGTGCATCAGTTTAGCAACACAGATCAGTGTTACCCTGTTATTTCAGTGTTTTGTTTCATGTATCCAGTAGTTTCTATTAAAATATTAAGACTAATTCACAGTGCTTTTTTTTGGTAGAAATTTAAAGCCCTGCATGAGATTATGCACAGGCACTTGAAAAAATGCCATTCCCCCCGTGATCTTCTTTTCTCCTGGGGGCAACTTTTGTCTAAGATGTATGGCTCTTGCCTGCAGGTTGTATCAGCTCCTGGACTATTAAGCTCATTTTTAGAAGAAAGCAGTGAATGCTTCCTTCGGCTGCTTTTGAATTTGGTAAAGTTCATCTCTGAATGAGAGGCTTTTCTTTAGGAAGTCTACCTTGTTCTTTCCTTGACAAAGTAACTCATTGAAGCTATTTCTTTCTACCTTTTCTTTCTAGCAGAAAAGGTAATGTCTTTACTTGTGAGTACCCAGAATGCATTACAGTGATGAGGAGCTGTTAAATATGCAGATCAGTAGTGCTCAATATAAGAAAGATGCCAGCAAACTCTTGTAGCTTACAGTGCTTCGAATTATTATAATATAAAATCTTCAGGAACAAGCTTTGCTTTTCTATGTGATAGCAAAAAAAAACTTGAATATACAAAATGCTTTAAAATTTGTTTTTCTAAACAGTAAATTTTGATAAACTTGGCAAAGGTAGTAGGAGTGAGACAAATAAAAAAAAATCTATAAACCACAACCCACACCCTTACCCCCAGCATGCTGCCAGTCTTCCTGCAGTTCTGGTTGTGAATTATTTTTAATTACCATCTGACCTGGATAAGTAACATTGAATTTCTTCATAAGTAACAGTATTTGAAACATTTGAAACTGGTATATAAAACTCTACTGTGCTTTGGATCTAAGCATATTGTACTGAAGTTTTAAAGCTTAAATAATTCACATGTATAAAAACTTTGTTAACTTTTCAGGACACTCAAATTTTCTGTCAACACATTTCTTGAAATTAAGAGAACTGTAAGTTAAGGAAATACTCATGTTTAAATCAATCTGGCTTCACGTGCCTTAGCTGAGAAGCCTCATGAAGAACTGAGATGCACTGAGCCTTGTCACCCGTGCATTTGTCACATTCCTCACTTTGTCTTAACTGACCGTGGCCCTCTCAGGTAGCCAGACTTGATTTATTCTGCTATTTGGTGCCATACTTTTGGTTTCCAAGTTCTAAGGAACTGGGAAAAGGGAAACTTTTTTCTCTCCGAGTGCAGTTTCCTTGTGTATCTGAAACCAGCTTGAGCATCATGTGTGGAGAGGTTAGGAAGTGGTAGAATTTCACAAAGGCATGCAGGGAGACGGGTTATAGCTGATTCCTTCCACTTTGTGGCAAACTCTTGTGTGCTAAATATGTCTCTGTGACATTTTGTTTCTAGGAAATAATTGATATAATTGAGAATGTTTATTTTAAAATAGCAATAAACAGAAATCAGGAATTCTTCTGAAAGCCCTTTTTATTACCAGTACTTCTGCATTTTGCTCAGAAGCAAGGAAACAGGCATTGAATTGAAGCAGTATTTTTATTCAGGAGCACATGCAAGAACTAGGACAGTTGGTATCTTCTGCTGCCTTCTGTCTTTTGGAAAGTTGCTCATTTGTCCACGTTGCCTGTTGTGCTCACCTAAGCAACCACAATGTCTTCTCTGACCTTTGTTCTTGCAATCAGAGATGCTGCTGTTAGTCAACAACTGTAGTACAATTAAGTCCACCTGTAACCTTAAAAAAGCTGTTTCTGGTGATAATAACTTTGTAGTGTGAAATTGAAGTTACCCATGGGATTTTGTTTGCTTATTCTTTTCAAATAATTTTTTTAAAAAGTGGTTGTGAGAGTCCCCATCATAATCTGATTAGTACATACAACTGTGCTCATTAAAATGTCCTGAGTTTAATTAATCTGTAAGGTCTTGTAATTGCTGTTCTGTTTTATTCCCAGCAAAGATGCTGTTATATCTTTGCTTAAGATATTTTCTTCACCCAGCTTCCTTTCAATCGTGTGATAAATCCTGTCTTTTTACACTGCAGTTTTTAGTGCTGTCAAGTTATTTACTAACCAGTGCTGTTATTTCAATATGTAGTTAATAAATAACATGAAACCAGATCATTTTATGAAAGGTTATTTTATGATGACTTTTAAAAACCCTCGGAGAGGTTGAAAATACCATTATGCTTCATAAGGATTTATTGGAAATAACAATATACTCTCAGGTGATCTGTCTCTAGTCTGAATTGCCTGCTAGGTTTAAGATAAGCCAGTGATAGTAATGTCTTGGCTCACAGGAGCCAACTCAGGTTTATTAATAATATTCACTCATAAATTCAGGATAAGACTGTGCCTGTACTTTCAGATCCTAAAATAAGGTTTTGTATACAGTTCAGCAGAATTAAAATGCTACAGAGTTGCCTTAATTTCCATTGAGAATTGGGATTGAGATCAAGGGGTTTATGTAGGACAGCGTGTTTTCTCCCATTTGGATGCAAGCAACTCAATTCTTTGAAGAGACTCAGACAACATTTTAACCCTTATTTACTTGTTTGGTGCTCTGTAGGTTAAGATGTTCTCATGGTCTCTTACAAAAATCTTCAGAATAGATGGCTTGTGTTTTCTCTTAAAATTTTGATTTAAAATGTGGCAACAGAGAAATTTAGGAGTATGTCTAGTCTAGGGCTTGCCTGTCAAATAGAGGCCTGGCAGGATGAATTTGTGTTCTATTTTCCTTAGGCCATCATGTATTTTTTTTGCCACAGTATTGGGAACATTTTGTTGAGAATGAAGATGGGCAATTTGGTTTGCAGGATGTCCAGAGCCAAGGAGAGAATTTTTGAAGATAATTCCTTCCTGTACTAAGATATATTGGGAGACCTTGATATTATCTTTGTGACCAGATAAGATTTTTGTAAGAACTTCATCTGGAACTTTATCATTCACACATGCACACACACACACAGAGGTGTATTTTTATATATGTAAGTATAAATACAAAAAGTTTCTTTTGAGACTTTACCATCTCTAAGTGTATGGAACAAATGCAGGACAATATACTGTTAGTCACTGATTCAGTAAGTTGCTTAGATGGAGGAAACTGCTAAGTTTTAAATTAACTCAATGTGTGAATATTTTGCAAAGTAAATAAATTTGCAGCCCACAAAGTTAAGAAGAAATACTTAACTTCCTGCAGGAATGAAAGTGCCTTTGATCTTAACAGGCAATATAATTCTTAGTACCTTGTATTGAAGGGCTGTATTCTAAGCTGAGGAAGTTCTGTGCTAATCACGGACTGTGGTTCCCTGGGACATTGTGGAAGCACCTTGGGAAGATACTTGAGGAGTGATCTCTGAGAGCATTCAGGTCCTTGTCATGCTGTAGATTGGCTTTCTAATGGGATACGGGTATTGGACTTACATGAAGATTTCTGATTTCCTGGAGTATAATAGATAACGTTTTCTACTTTAACTTTTTAACAAAGTATTTCCCCTGTAACATTTTACATTCCTTTTTAGTGTTTTTCCTTTCAGAGTGCAGCAGAAGCTATATTTCAATATCTCCTCTTTGCACCGTATTTTCAAGAGATTAATTGTTGTCTCATCTCTTGATATCTGTGTAACTTGCTGGCTAGTCTGTGTAGCACCATTAGACAGAAGAAGGGTCTGTGACTGTTGTATTAGTACCTAAAGGGCACTAATCACAAATTGAGAGATGTATCTGGGAGTTTGGTGTTCATGTTCTTTAGTGGCTGTTGTAAGCTGTGTTCAGCCACTGACAAGGACACACAATAAGGGATGGACACCTCAAACATCTAGAGAAAAAGTTTTAAGTTACCCTTGCTTCTGTTTATTTCATAGAGTGTGATCTGTCAGTTTTTTCATGTTCTTATGATTAACATGGCTTGGTTAATGTCTCTGGGACACCTGGGGCTTTGAGTGTTTATTCTCTTGGCCACTGTATCATGCAGACGTGCCTGTGCATTCTGGAGTACAGGAAATGCTGTGGCTGTTCTGAAAAGATTTCGTTAAAGCTAAAAAAAGTAATCTAACTGTGCCATCTGTCTTGTGGCTCTCCCATCTTTGCATTCTTCAGGCTTCAGCATTACTTGCACACAGAATCACATCCTGATTGTTGTCTCTCTAGCTTTGCAGTGAGGGTGCTCTAAATATTCATAATGTTATGTATATATCATTATTAGAAATCCTGGGCTTTAAGCACACTGTCATCCATTGTTCAGTAAACACAATTACATTGCCCTATCTTTCATCTCTAATGAATCCATGCTAATTGATTAATCAGTGCTGTTGCTCCACTCTGATAATCCCATATGAGGAATAGTAGTAATGTAACTAGCAATTACTAACATACATTGCACACTGAGGAAAACTTTACATAATACACAGTAATAATAATACATAATGCACAGGGCAAATGCAGATCAGCAGGAGCAGAGCAGCCTCAGCCAGGCCTTGTGGCACGGCTCTGTCTTTGGGGAGGGAAGGTGGCCACAAGGACTGCACTGTAGTGGTCTTTGTGTGTGTGACCCCAGGACTCTGTCAGGCCATCCCTGATGAGGGGGTGTTACAAAAAGGCATGTTGAGAAGATGGGGCAGTCCTTTTCATAGTTTTCTCTGCTGTTGGTTACTGAGGTGAATCCTTCTTGGCTTAAATATAGCTACAGCTGCGGCTGCTGAAGTAAGAGAAAAAGCATTCTTATACCACTGCAGCATCTTACTGATGTTACTGTTCCAAAGCCATGAGTAGAAAGTTCAAAGCTTAGCATTAGTTCTGGCAGGCTGTGAGCAGGGCTTGGTAGGCTGATGGTAACAGTGTGGTTGTCCCTGCTGTTACAGAATCAGTGGGTCCTTGGATTCCTGCTGGCTGACCTAGGGTGTTTAAGGCATCTCATAATATGTGCCATTCGTAAAGGGAATTAACAGCAAAACATTAAATGCAGTCTTGAATGAAGACCCATTTTAACTTTGAAAATGGATTTGATTTTTAAATTTTGGAAACCCCTGTTGTTCCCTCCCACTGTCATTGGTGGTGGTGAAAACATGTGTAATTTTAAATTTGATAAAGAAACATGTGAAGTCAGTAAAGAATTTATTGCAAGGAATAGAGATGCAAGGTTCAAGTATCACTTGTACATTGAGCTCTAAGATAATATACCTTTTTTAGAAGCCTTTGAGATAGTATTGGGGTCATATTGTTGTAACAAAAGCAAAAAGTTTAGATTCAGTAGTGCAATTACATTTCTGAAGTTTTCTTTATTGTGCATTAGGTTTGTGAAGTTTTTTTTAAGTGTTCAGAATTCATATCTTTATGTGGCAGGAATAAAATTCAAATTTTATTTGTGGGAGAAGTAAGGATGTGGCATCATACATAATACTGTCTAGATAACATTTAGATATCCTCTAAGTGCTGCTTTTATGAAGAAGTTATCTTGATGTAATGCATAGTGGGTTAAGAGATTTTTTTCTTTAAAAAAGGAATACAAGCAGTTTCTCTCTAAACAAAGAAGAAATTAATCAAAATGCAGCTTTGTAGTTGCAAATCTCTTAAAAAATGTTTTGTCAATCAAAGATCTTCAAGCAGTGAGTCAAGCCAGGAAAGGTCATGCTGGTGTTCTCTTGGTCTGAGAAAATTTAGTAGATTTTCTTGTAGAGACATTAATTACTTTCCCATTTTTTGCAATATTAATTGCCTAGTGGGAGTTTCCAACCAAAAGAAGGGATTAGTGTTCATTTGTGGTGCTAATGATAGTGCACTATTAAATAATGCTTGTTGCCATGGGAATAATTGCTTACAAATAATTTATATAGTAACTCAGATGTCCAAAATTTGTGCACCTTTTTTACACATATATTTTTGTCTCCAAATGGATGATACAGAAAAAAATCACAAATCTTAGCTTGGAAACACCTGCTTCCTTTCTGCCTTGCACTGTTGATACCACTGCTAAATATTCTTTATAAATAAAAAGCCACCAATGTATTTCTGGACATTAAATTTAGCAATAGTCCTTAAAATATGAAAGTATAATAAAAACACTACTAGGTAATAAAATAAAAATATTAATGTCCTTGCAGATAGAAGGTCAGCCAAAATATTTCAAATGCTCTAAGCATGGCTTAGTTCAAATTAATAATCTTTCTGAGATGCAAATACTGCAGACTCAGGCACAAAGTCCTCCTGATTGCTCTGTAGTGTCTCTGTAGGCTTGCAGCGCAGGCAGGGAGCCCATAGGCAACTAAAACCAGCGTGATAAATGGGGAGAGAGCTAATAAACATATCCTCTTTTTTAAAGGTGCCAGTGATCATATGGCTGGTCAGTTAACTGCATCGTTTGGATAATTATTCCAATATTGACAGCTCCTAAAAGTTGTGAATATACCATATTACTTAGGTTTCCAGTAGTGTTTTGGTTGGTGTTGGTGTGTGGGTTGTTTGGTTTGGGGTTTTCTTCACCCTTACTGGAACATTTGTGTTTATTTTAAGAGTTGGTTCTTGGCCAGTAGAGGTGCCAAATCCTAATATTTATCAATGCTTTTAAAAGCATCTTGCTGCTGTTTTGGAAAAGGCATTTCTCACACCTCGGCCTAGAAATTGTTAAAAATGTTGGGCCTAAGTCCAGAGTTTTATGTGTAGGAAAACTTCTTCTGGAGAATTTTAACTGAGCTATTTTTTACATTTTTCTTTTTCTCTCAGCCCTTCACAAATTGAAGTACTTAGTCATTCCAGCTGCACCTCTTCCTTCCCTTCACCCATACAAAACAACTGCCAGTACTGTTAGAATTAGCAAAATATTTTTCTCAGTGATAGATAAGTTTTTCATATGAGGATACTTGGAGTTCTCTTGCCAAAATCATATGTAACAATTTTGATCCCCAGGCCTAAAGTAGTCCTTGGTGCTCTTAATAATAAAGAACTTATTGTTTGTGTAGGACATTAAGAAACAAAGCATTGCTTTTTTCAAGCAGAGAATGCTCCTCAGCTAGATTTTTGAATGATTAGGATGGAACAAATTTGGAGTAGGTATAGCAGGAAGGGTAAGGGAGAACATTTTGAAGGTTGACATCGGCAAGGTGTGTTTTACTTGCAGAAGTTGAACATGTCCAGAAGAGCTCAGTGGGAGTGCAGAGGAAGGAACCTGGCTGGTGTAGCTTGTGTCCCTGGAGAACTGAAGCTCCCCTGGATTTGGTTCCTGCTGATTCTGGTGCTCCCTGGGAGCTGTGTTTGATACTTAAAATATCTTCCCGATGTAGGAGGCAGGGACTCCAAGGTGTCTGCTGGCTTGGGGTCAGTAGTAATTAGGAGGGTACATGAGGTTGCCTCCCAGGCATAACCCAGGAGCGGGGTACCCTTCCCTGGTGTTATGGGCTCAGCACATCCTGTTTGCTACTGAGAATTTGCCCTCGTGTTGTTCTGACTGAAGTTGTTGACCACTGAGCTAAAGCATAAGCAATAACTTTGAAAATGTGTGTCTGTTGTGTGCGTGATGTTCCTGTCCCACTTTTCCTAATGATACTGAGCACTTCCCCTGCACTACACATGTGATACAGTTGTTCCCAATCTGCTTCAGTTCCAACTCAGCCAGAGTTCTTGGACGTGCTGGGGAGGAGGATTTCAGGCAGCTCAGTGTTTGCACTGAACAGAGCGAGTGTAATCCACCAGTGCAGTCCAGCTGTAATGATGACCCTCAGCAGAGAGTTGTTAACAAACAGTTTGGGGGAATAATTTCTTACTCCAGACTGATTCTGAGGAGAGTGTCCATTTATGCCCTTGGTTTTCAATAACCTTTTAAATGCCAAGATCACAACTCACTACAATATTGAAGAAATCTATTGGTAGTTGAGGGGAAAAATATTGCTGTTGTGGTTCCTGAAACTGTCATGTAATTGCTAAAAGCCGTACTATATTATGGCTTTTCTTTGTGCTCTGCTAATTAA
Source organism: Aegithalos caudatus (assembly GCA_013389925.1). Lineage (NCBI taxonomy): Eukaryota > Metazoa > Chordata > Aves > Passeriformes > Aegithalidae > Aegithalos > Aegithalos caudatus. The sequence goes on along the minus strand of WEIU01013148.1, from coordinate 66,914 downwards.
ACATGAATCCACTTGGATGTTATTAAAAATATCTGAAGACATACAGCTATTCTTATGTTGAAAAATATCTTTTACTAGTCCAGTTGAATACATTTCAATTGACAAGATTGAAAGAGGCTGTGTGATTCTTATTTTCATAATAGTTGACTGCCTAAAAAATCATCTTTAGCAAGTGATTAATTGCATTTGTAGATACGGCACAATTGCATCAATTATCCATTTCAAATTAATTTCATTCTGAATAGTTGAGAGGATGATGTAGTTTAATCAGTAAGTGAAATGGAAGTATTGTAAGCTGTTTAGAAATACTTCCCACGTTCTATGGCACAGTGATTTCAATCAAGCAGACCACTGGAAAATAAGAAATAAACAGTAACAGTTTATCAGTACTTTTCTGAAACATACTTTCCCTTCATTTTAGCAGCATTTTGTTAGCCTCCTTTGCATTGGTTTCTGCCCTTCACGTACAATAGCAGTACAGTGTGAACTATATTTTATTATGCTTATTTAGAAGGAGAAAAGGAAAGCTATGTTAAATTAAAAAATTAATCTGGAATTTTTTGAGGTATCGTTATGCATGCCTTTGCAATACTAAACCGTTCTTGCATATATTTTAGGAAGTGGTTTTGGGTGTTATGTAATGCTGTGTGAACTGGAAGATTGGAAGTTAGTCTGTTATTATCTTAGTAATGAAAGATTAGCTGAGCAAATGGAACACAGATGTTGACACCAACTTCATACCTAATCCTTGAATGACTGTGAACAACACCCAAAAAATAAAGTGTTGCCCGCCCAATTGCTGACTGATGTTGAGCCTGATCACTGAGCAGTGATTGGCCTCTCCCAGCCAGCTCCCCCCAGTTTATGTCCTGGCCATGGTGTTCAGGCTCTGGGATATCCCCTTGGCCAGCTGGGATCAGCTGTCCCAGCTGTGCTCCCTCATGGCTTCTGGTGCACACCCTCTCTGGCAGAGCATGGGAAACTGAAGTGTCCTTGACTCAGGGCTAGCACTGCTCAGTAGCAACCAAAATATTGGTAATTTATCAACATTATCTCTTACTAAATCCCAGACGTAGTACTGTGCCAGGTACTAGGAAGAAAATTAATTCTGTCCCAGTCTGAACTAAGATACCTCAGTTAAAACAGTTTTTTCCTACACAGAGGTGTTACTGCTGCAGTTACAGTACAGGTCTCTGCTTACTGAATGCTTGCTATGTTTCACTTGCCAGATTGTTCCCTGGCCTATGGATAACCTGACTGTACGTGGAAAGTAATAAAGATAAGATAAATGTTTTCTTTATGAAGGGTTTTAGTGCCACATCTTCAGTTAGGCCCATTCAGATTTACGGCTGAATGGAGGAAGAGAGATACTGATTTTCAGTCTGAAGTATTTTGAAAGCTTGTGGTGTGCTGCATTCTTCTTTTTGCAAACTGAGGCTGACTGGTATTGTAGTGAAGGGCAGTGGTTATTGTGGTTGAATGAAGTTTCTTAGCCATTTCAGGAGCACACAACTTACATTTTGTCCCAACAGACCAAGTGAGCCACAGAAAAGCATTTTGGGCCTAAAAAGTCATGTACAGCTGGCCAAGAACTTGAAAGCAGCATAGAATGCTACTGCTGGGCCTGACAGCAAGATATGTATAGCTTTGGTTCAGATAGGATTATCATATTTTAACTTGTGCTTGGTTCTCTTATTACTAACAACAAGGGGCCTTTGTGTGTGTGTGCCATGAGTTATGTGGTCTTCTGTATGCAATGTCAGGTATTGCATTTGTTGTTCTAGGTAAAGGTAAAAAACTTTGTAACACGGGCTAATTGGTTTGAGAATATTTATGAAAGTGTTGATTTTTAAAGCTAAATATAGTGCTGTGGCTTTTTAAACTCATTCTGGCTGTCAGAAATGCTCACATGATTCTGAAAGTGTTGCTAAAAATGTTCAATTTTTAAATAGGGTAATTAAAATTGTCTGTTGTGAGAGCAGTAGATGAGACATTTCCTGCATTTGTAAACCAAGCATCCCTTTCACCCCCAGGTTTCCTTGCATCTCACTGTTTATGTTGGTGGGATCTGAACTCTTACTGAACCTTCTTGGAAGAAGGTTTTCTGTTGGCCAAGTAGCAAGAGGGAGCTCTGCAGCCTGCCACCCTGCTCCATGACCTTCTGCTCTTTGATTTGGATACTTTTCCTTTGTTTTAAAGAGCTGAGGCCCTCAGGGAATACAGTACTGGAAACTGGAACCTCAGACATACATTTTCACTTTTAACTTTATTGTTAGAAGAAAGTCTCAAATAAAGATACTTTCCCATGGGTATACCAGACTGTTTGAGTCCTAATTTGAGTAGATATGTGTATTTCTTCTATTAATAGATCTTACTTATTTCCTTCAAGTATATTGCTCCTGTTTGATGACCGTTTTATATTCCAAGTGTATCCTGCTCTCAGTGTTTTCTCCAGTTCTTCATTTAGAGTCCTTTTTCTCTAAATTGATCTATTTTGAGATTTTTCTCATGTTGGTTATTGTATAATAAGTTTTTTCCAAAGAAGATAGGATGGTTTTTGCTACACAGCTTTCCTAAAAATGATGTATTGGCAATTTTATGCTACCCAAAAACCTACTTGTCTTAAGAATGAATTGTGTTCTGAGCCTACCAGACAGACTTGAGGTGATTTAGGGCCCTTCTGTAGCCACTGGTGGCCTGTGAATATGTCTAAAGTTTTCTTGCTGAGTTCGGTGGTATAGTATACACTTACATGAATGTGCAAACTTCAGCTGCAGAAGATCTGTGGGAACCCTAAAAAATCCTGCCACGATGCTACAAAGAACCTCAACAAAAGATTTGTTTCAGCCGAAATGAAATTCAAAACTACACTCTAGCCAGAGTTTAGGTAGCAAATGGATGTAGTGCAGTTGTGTTTTTTTTGGTTTTTTTTTTTTTTTTTTTTTTTTTTTTTTTTTTTTTTTTTTTTTTTTTTTTTTTTTTTTTTTTTTTTTTTTTTTTTTTTTTTTTTTTTTTTTTGTTTTGTTTTTTTTGTTTTTTTTTGGTTTTTTTGTTTTTTTTTAAGATACCAAAATCCAGGGTTTTTTTGGGTTGCAGGGATAGTGAGAAGGCAGAGCAGTGGGACAGGGGGGCAGCCTGGCTGTTGAGGCAGCCACTGCTGTCAGTTCTGTCTCTCTCTGTCTCTTTTACTAGCCAAAAATGGATACTTTCATCTCTCTGTCCAAAAGTGCCACTATTCCTTTTCCCCTCCAGTATTTTGTGCGTTTTATGAAATAAGCCTTTTCAAAAATTAAAGAAAAAAAACATATTCTTGTTCATACTCCCTAAGCTCAATAAGACCATGACTGACTGCATCGTATTTATTGCTGGGGCTAACATATGCCCATGCTGACTGTTGAATTGAGAAGAGTGGATGTTCACAAAGTAGAAAATGTCACTCATTGGTTACCCTCTGTTACTCCTTCTACTGCCTCATGAACATGTTTACCTAACTTGAGAGCTGTCATAATGAATGTAAGACTCTTCCTAGCATTTGGGTTACAGATGTTTGCAAAGGGCCATTATTTAATAGAATCACTCTCTTCTGCTTACCCCTAATTTGAAGAACATGCTTTTAGTAGCACTAAGAAGAATTGCTTAATTCAAATTATCTCTATGTAAATAAATTTTAAAAACTTCCACCCTTCTTAGATGCATATGCTTCCTTGGCTTTTGTTTTTACCACACCGTTTTGCATTTTATTCCTATGTCCTAAGTGAAAACTGCAGTTCTGTCACTGTAAATCTGTTACAGTGTCAGCTGAATTTGAGTCAGGGTTTGTTAGTAAGTGTCCTTAATTCTGCTACTATTGAGAAACTGACAATCAGTCTTCAAAAATTGAACCAGAGATTGAGCATTTTTTTTTTGTATTGGATCATTGTTCTTGACAGTGTCTTTAATTGTGCATTTTTGGTTTGCTATTATTCTGCTTGTTTGTCAGGAGATGATCTGTTTAAATTTACTGTGCTTCTAATGTAATGCTCAAGTAGGAAAGGAATTTGTCCATTTATAGTGATTGTTACGTGACTGGAGCTCTAATGTCATTCTCAGAGAGCTCACTTATAATGTCAGTGTTATGATTCATGTTTCCTTGATCAGTTAAGCCTTTAAATATATCTATCTTTGTGTTTAGTGACTTGAGCATGTGATAATCTGTGATGTGTGGGAGCACTATACTCCTGCAAATCTAAACAGGCAGTGGTGTGCAGGATAAGGGTTCTGACACTGAACTTTTTCTGAAATCCTTCACCACACTTCTCTCTATCCAGGAGAGGATAACTTTTCTTTAGAAGCATTTATCCTTAAATTTAAACAAGCAAACAACCCCTGCCCCCCAATAAACAAACAAACCCACCAACCTAAAAAAAAACCACAAACAAAAGAAACAAAAAAAGCAAGCCGTAAGTGTTATGGAGACTTCATCCTGTAATTCCTCACAGAAGTTTTATCTTGTGGAAAGATTAAAATGTGGATATATATGACTGTCAGGTGCCTCACAAGGTTACCCCTTTATTTTCTGGCACAGGAATGATCATGCCTTGAAATATATGAGATACATGTTTATAAATCTGTTTTTGAAGACCTCTTCCAAAGGTCTTCCAAAGATACTAGAGCTCTTCCAAAGCTCTAGTATCTATAATAATCCTCTTATCCAGCTTCAAGATACTTTTTGCTGCTCTGGACTTTAGGTGAAAAGGAAGCTGTTTGTTGCCATCTTTTTGTAAGGACCTCTTGCTTATCTTGGAGTGTAACTGTGCTCTTAGAAATGTTGTGCTGTGCCACAAAGCAAATGGAAGTATGAGATTATACTTGGTGATCAACATTCTTTTCTTTCTGGTCAAAAAGTCTGAATCACTCAACAGAAACAAGATACGAGGTTGTGTTCTGAACATCAATATTTTTCATTGCTGGGAAATCTGTTTCCCAGGAAGGGGGACAAGCATGGATGTAATCTCACCACAGCAGAAACAACAGTAACCAAAAGCCCAGAAACAGAGAAATAGCATAGCTTATGTAGCTGGTGTGGACTGCAAGGAAGGCTTCAGATGGCAAAACAATTCTGAGGCATGAGTAGCATGTTCTCTGTCATGTACTGTGTTGCAGTCAGTGTCTGGGAGAAAAGGGTCTAGTTAATCACAACCCTGAATCTGCTCATGGCATGCCTATATTTAACTTGACATAAAGAAGAACCTTTGTAGCACCAGTGTTTTCAGTGGCAGGCTAACAGAGGTTAGCTTTGTTGGGAGCATTATTGTTAAAGGGTTTGTCTGCTTCCAGCATCTACTGCTACCTAAACAGGTTTTTTTAAAAGCTTTTGTCAAGATGAAGTTTAACATAGGAAGGCTGTGTGTCTGATTTCTGTTGGTAATGCACTGCTTGAGGTCGAACTCTTGATTTACAAGATTAGTATGGAATATACTTCATATAACAAGAATTGTTCTTTGACATGTGGTTCCACTGTGAAAAGTGATTGGAAGAGTTGGCACATACTCAATACACAGCTTTTAAAAATGGTTCTTTATTAGTGACAGAAGTTCACTTTGAGTGAACTCTGTTGGTCTTGCAGTTGAAGCCAAGTCTATTGGCTTCTGCTCTAATTAACACACAAAGAGCATCACTACCAGTATTATAGGTTCAAAAGCACCATGTGAACCAAAAGGGATCCAGCTTGGTTTATATCTCAAGGGTTTGCTTGCAAGGCTGCTCATGATTTTGAAGCGCAAGGCAACCCACACTTGCCCTCAACTCTCTTGATACTAATAAACTAAAAATAGGTTCTGCAAATCTTGGAGGGACTGGAAACACCAAACTTTTAAATCCATCTTTTGAAAAGAAGAATCTTCTGAGAGAAGCTGGAACTTCTAATAACCGGTGGAGAACTTTTATTGAAAATTAAATTACCTATCTAGTTGGCTTTGTGCTCTGAAATTAATTTATAGCATTGCTACCTTTTGCCTTGAAACAACTTAATATGGCAAGTGTATACACTGGAAAACTGTACCACTGCAACAACAACAAAAAAATAATGATTAACTTTAGCTTTTATCTAGTTAAGATCAGGCTCTGAATTGAATTCTCTTAGTGTGTTGACAGCTGAAGATTTATGTCTTCCAGCTCTATTCCTGTTGCAGAGTTGACAGAAATGACCCCTCCAAAAAAGGTCTTTGTTACGGATTTTGCTCTGTTTACATTACTGCCATAGGGTTGGGATGAAGTACAGTATGTTAAAGCTAATACATCACCTGCTGACAGTGGTCTTATCTCATTGGTAACTATTTCCCTCTCCCAGTATGAAAAAAATGCAAACATTGAGTACAAGGATCACAAAAAGAAAGTTAAATAATAGTTTTCAAGAGCTTTAGCATTGGTGTCTGGACTCTGTGCCCTGTATTTTTTTGTGTCTGATGTCCAAATGGCTGCATAATTTCTTTTTCTGGGAAGCTACTCTGAAAAGATGTCTTTGCCAGATAAATGCTGCCAAGGGATAGAGCACAAAAAACAAAAAAAAAAAAAAAAAAAGAAAAGAAAAGCTGTTTGGTTTACTCAGGGTCTGTGTGTTCTCTTGGGAGAAAGGAGACATCTCAGAGTGGGAGAGAATGGCATTCAGGTTAGATAGGCAGAGAAGAAAGTAAAGCAGTACAACTTTACAACATTAAGCTTCTCCAGGGGGTGTGGTGGGACTGGCACGAGGAGCAGGACTTTGGATACTCTCCTGTTTCTCCAAATGCTGTGTCACAGGTGCTCCATCCAGAATGGGTCTTTCAGTCCTCACTGTCAGTGAGATGATGTTATTTTATTAATGACTTTCTCTTCCAAGTACAGACTTAAAAACACAAACATGGCATTGTTCTATATGCATAATTATGTACATGGTTTCAGTGTGCACTTTGAAATCTCTCAACAGGGTGCTTCCCAGGCATCCTTTCAGGATGGAGAAACGAACCTCACTGGACCCACAGAACTGCTGTTGGCTCAGAGGGCCCGGCTCCCTAGCAGGTAGGAGCATCTTCTGTGTGGTGCTGGCTCAAGTGTGATTTATCAATTTATGCAGTACGAGACTGACTTCTCATTCCAGCTGCACCTCTGGTTCTGCACTGTGCTTCTCATCCACCATGACCTCTTCCTCCTCCCACCTTTCCCATCCTAAAATTGCATTTGGTTCATATACAAATATATGAGCATGACAATCTCTTACCCTCGCTGATGAATATGAATGATTTTTGTGCTGTTTGTAGTATAAGGGTAATGAGGAAATCTGGATTTTGGTTTCTATTCAGTCCTGCAGGTGTTTCATGTGTTAAGATAGGGGATGTTCTTAAATCATGTATTATATCTCAATAAATAACTATTTAACTGAACCATATAATCCTAAAATTATCTCTGTTGGTTTAAGTGTCACCTCCAGTACTGAGTGGTAAGGTTATTACTTTGCTATATCCTGTAGTAGGTTTTGTATCTGTGTTCATGCACAGTGTAAACTATTGGAAATATTTGCAGTGTTTCCTTGTGTGCTTCTTCACTAGAGAAGTGAGGTGGAAGAAATCCTTTTCTTCATTTATAACAAACTAGAGGTGGCCTGTGCTGTTGCATCTGAATGTGGTCATGATCCCATTGCCATTTTGGAAAATAATTTTTCATTTTAACCAGTCTAAATTTTGAACAACATTTGGGTAAATATATAATCTGCATTGGAAGCCAGTGGAGTAAAACTTGAAAGATGCATGGCTGAAACAAGAGGAGAGAAAATTAGGTGTTCTCAAGAGGTTTAGTAATGAGCACCAATGTTTATTGCTCCTTAAATCAAATGGAAAATTCTAAATGGCTGAAATGAAATTGAAAAATAATGATTTTGTAGTAAGCATTAATTACATCACATTTTCAAGCCAGGGTGCCATAGTGTCAGAGAGTAAGCTGGTCAGATCCTCAGTGGTGGTGTTGGAGTGTTTTCATGCTGCTGTTTTTCTATCTCATGATAAGTTTAAATTTCAGTTTTGACTGGTGATTCAGGTCGTACTGAAGTCACCTTTTTGAGTAGGTAAAGGAAGTCAGTACTTTGTCCAGTACCTTGTATTTGTTGCAGAACTCTTGAGATATATATAGCACATTGTATAATTAAATTATGAAGTGTTACATGACAAACTTCTACATGACAGCTAAAATGTGAAAAAATTAATCTGTTTCGATTTTAATGATGGCAGATAGTCATTTGCTATAATTCTGCAGCTTATAGTTGTTTGTCAAAACAGTGTAGAGATAAAACTCATGAAATAAACAGTATCTGCATGCCTTAATCTTAGAATATTTATCCGTGCAAACATCTGAGAAAAAACAAGCCTTAATTTTCCCTTTGTGGGGTCTGGGAAAGAGGCATGAATGTGTACCCCATGCCTATGAGGAAGTTGGCAAGAGCAGGGACTCAAGCATTGCTGGTGGTCTGGCCCATGCCAGGATTTGTGCAGAAGGATCACCTTTCCTTTCACAGCATGTCAAAATTTTGTCTTTTTCTTACAAGAGTATTAGTTTCTAAAGTTTTCTTGTTCTTTGAGTTGTATTTTCTGTTATTTTTTGGGCAATTTTATCATCTTGGTACAGTTGTGTTTTTCAACTCAATCTGTCTGGGTTTTCCCCCCCCTCTTGGAGGCTTCCTCTCACCCAGCGCCTTTGCCATTCTGTAATTCCTTCTCCTGCCTGCTGATATGTATTTTTAGGATGGTTTCATCATGAAAAGGAACTGGAGTGCTTTTCCACCTTTCCCTGCACCTGCTGGGCCTCTAAGTTACACGCCTGCTGATTAGTGTTCATCATGCAGGTATAGAACTTAGTTTAGTCTCTAATGTGTATTTTCTGTTCACGGAACGTTGCTAAAGACTTCTACAGCTTGTTTCACCTGAGGTAATTATTATGCATCACCAAATATATGCACTCATTTGTCTCTTGATCCGTTAATTTGTAATGGGGATTAATCAAGCTCTGTGCACACTCTGTTCATATTTACTGTTTTCCTTATGCCTTCACTAGGGTGTTTTAGACTATCTAAGTCCTCCTAGGAATTTTCTGAGAGCATATTATTGTTTATCGAGTTAAACAATAGGTTGCTTGCATTTGGGATTCTTCAGAAGAAGGTTATGATACTTGTTTGCTTCATTATTCGGTGGCTATTGGAAACATTGACAATGACAAAACCCCTCATGATACTTTTCAGAGGTATTCAGATTTCTGAAGCAGCCAGGTCTTCTCTGGCATGTCACAAACCAGACAAGAATAAGCTTAGGTTTCTGTCGATCTCTTACAGTTTTTACTGAATTCTGCAAACTGTGTTGACATAGGAACGTGGAAGATGATAAAGAATATAAATTTGGGCCCACTTGATTGATGCCAGAGTATGAGTCAAGTGAGTGTTGAATAGGGAAGATAAGGAGCAGAGGGAAAGCTGGCCAGAACAGGGTATTCCCAAGAATCTTTTTACACTGGTAATAGGGAGGGGGGTTTGTTTGGTTGGTTGGTTGGTTGTTTTTTGTTTGTTTTTTTTCTGAGATGAATTGTCTTAATCTTGATTGAGATTGCATTGTCTGAAAAATATAGGCCAAAACCAACCAAACAAATGAAAACCAAAACAAAATGGAGAGAAAGGAGCATTTTTCATAGAGTCACAGTAGAGTAATTCTACCAAAATATGTGTTGTTTGTGGTTCCTGTGTCCTGAGGAGATTTTAAAAAAACACTGTTTTGCTTGCAAGAATTGAAATAGGTACTATGAGGAATTTTTCATCAATATTGTGAATTATATTGGAGTATTTGTAAAATATTCCACTTTGTTCAAACAGTGAAAATGAGAAAAATTCTGAATGCAGTATTTTGTAAAGCAAAGTTAGTTCATAGCTCTGTCGAATTCGCAGGAATTTCAAAAATCAGAGAATTTAAATTTTATAGCACTGATACAATTTTTGTTTGGCTTTTTTTGTGTATGTCAAGTTTTTTAAACTGTTTTTCCAAAAGTGTTTTCGTTAGGAGTAGAAGGTTTATAAAGGGAAATAATGAGTCACTAGAGACCATCTGTCTGTCTCAATTATCTTTATTTGATTGACTGTAAGTGAGGAAGGTTTTATTAATAAAATAATATTAAATAATAAAACTATTTTTCCACAAGTAGTAAAACAAGCATCTTAATATCTAATTCGTCTCCTTTCAGCAAGAAAGTGTTACTCATAATTCTGATTTATTCAGGTATTTTTCTTGTTGAATTTTAAAGTCGTTAGGGCCATGAGGGACCACCAGGTCATTAACCCTTCATTTAAATCTGCCACCTGAAGAGATGTTAATAAAGGTAATATTTCAGCCTAATTGTGAGCTACTCCATGCTGTGGACAAAAGGCTCTGGAAGAAAGAAAACTACTACTGGCATGGCTGCTTTCCTTGCTTTCCTTCCTGTCACTGACTTGGGTAAGCTTTAAGGCTTATAATGCTGGAATAAAATAGCAGCTTGTAACCTGGAAAAATAATCTGAGCCTTCTCATCAGAACACCAACCTGTCTGAGGTCAGAGTCCCTTTCTAACTGAAGCCAGTAATGGGTATTTCAGAGGGAAGCAGAGAGAAAGAGTACTATGATTAATATTTCATGATTGAGAAGCCTAGTCAGTTGAACTTTAAGATCCAGACTTGGATTGTTTTATATTCCTCACTCAAGCAGGAAAACTGTTTGATTTGAAGTCAGTTTAGTTGTTTAAGTAATGAAATCAGTTGCACATGGAGTAAATGAGTGTCAGTATGGAGGGGTTTTTGCTCTTCTGCTTTAGAAGTTAATGGGAAGTCCCTTTGCCTGGATTCTCTTAAAACATTTCACTGCAAAAGTACTGGGAAACTTCAGGACTGTATCCCTTGGGAGTCTGCAAATTTTAATTTGACATTTTGAGAGTTTAACTTTACTATAGGAGAGACTTTAAACATTGGGTCATTGGAATGTTTTTTAATTGAATAAATAATGACAGCCCTCTTGTAAATTCTGAAGGTGGCTTTCTTTTTGTTGTTTATTTGCAAGTAAAGATGATGTTCATGGTAAAGGAAGCCAAGCTAATGCTATCAGTGTATAAAATTTTGTATTTTTCTATGCCTTTTTTCATGTTCTGTACTAGGTCTGA
>WEIU01013148.1:7877-55732 GCA_013389925.1 Aegithalos caudatus | reverse complement strand
TATAGCACTGAATTCCTTAGCACGCCATGCATGGGGAATACTGGTTTTGAAAAGCTTGCTTTTCTCAGTAAAAATGACTGTGTTAAGGAACAGTAAACACAAATCTGCTTGGACGTGGATGTTTGGCCTAATAGCAGTGGATTAGTTGGAACGCAAAGGGTAATTTATGCATAGATAATTCATTACGTGTTTTCATTATGTTCGCTTTTGCTGTCTTCCCACTTCTTTTTAGCAGAGGTCAGGGTCAGTTCCTTGGTTTAAGCATTGTAGATACATAATTAAAGTGTAGCTGAAGCATTTTTTCCTTCTCTGTGTTTTCCTATTTTTAACCTACTGTGTCTTTCATTAGTCTAACAACAGAGAATTGAAACAATTTGATTTAAAGAAAAAAGACACAAAGCCTCAGTGCTTGCAGGCTGATTTCTCTCTAAAACTTCAGAGAGCTAACTAATTTTAGTGTGGAAAAAAAAAGTCTGGAATAACTAGATTAATGCATTTTAGTTAGGAGAAGGTGATTTGTTTCCTCTTCAAACCTGAAACTGGGAGATTGGCATTATTTCATAGTAAATATTTGAACTTGGTGGATAGTTGGTTTAGTGTTGTGTAGAATGAAGCAGCTGCTGTATTCCTGTCTCTTATAAAAGAGTGACCAGTTTCCTCAACTGTACCAAGGAATACTTATCCTTGCCTGCATACAGAGTTCCTTTCTCTTCTCCTTGTAGGGTGCTCTCTAGCCCTATTTAGATATTGTTCTGACTTTAATCGTTTGAGTGTGTTCACACTACATAATGTTCTTGAGTTCTGATTTCTTCAGGACTTGCAAGACATTTTCATCAAAGGTTTGAGCACCTAGTTGAAAAGAGGGAAGGAAATATGTAGAAAGGGGTAGGAGGTGGGTGGGAAGTGTGCTATCTGACAGGTTTAGTTTAGCTGACTGCTCTGGAAGCCTTCTCTGTATGAATGGGGACAAATACTTTATTACCATCAGTAGCTGTATTGGTTTAGTATGTGAAAAAAGTCCATGGCTGTCATCAGTCTCTTTATTGGGATAAATCTGTGCGTTTTTCCTCTTTAAAATGCCCTGTAGGAATTTGACATCTGTAGGCCTGTGCTCTCTACCAAACATCAACACTTCTTGTCAATGGATGCTCTCTGATGGAATTAGCAGCATTGGAAGAAGAGGCATGGAACTGGAGGTGCAAGTGAAGAACAAGCAAGGAGATAACAGTTTAATAACTGCATCTGTGAGCTCTCTACATCTGACTGACATTTAATTTGCCTTTTACTTGGCTGTGGTCAATAACACCACATAGCATGTTAAGAATATCAGCTGTGCTTTTCTGTTTGCAAGGGAAACATTGACATTCTGCACTAAAAGATTTTTTTCAGATATGGCATCTTACTAATCTGTGCCTTTTCTTAAAAACACTTGAGAAAGTGTTGAATTTTGACTAAAATTGGAAAGGAAAATGCCATTGGAATGGTAAACACTTTGTGTTTACTCAAGCAGTAGTTCTTGTGACATACACATAATGACAGGTTTTGCCCAGTTACCCATGTAGTAAGCAGATTTTCTGAGGTATTGTCTTTCTTTGCTGTGTTGCAAAACAGCTAATATGCTCTAGACTGTGCCTGCTGCATTCTCCAAGAGCAATCCTACCAAGTGTTCATACCTGGGGAAGGTCAGAGCACCTCAGTGAACTCAGTGTTGCTTCAACAACGTGTAGCATTTATTTCTGGAGAGGTTCCCTTTTAAGCCTCTGTGGGCTCAGTGGTTGGGGTCGGTTCTTCAGTGTCCTTGAGTAGTTTGCAAAGAAGCTTTCAGCTAACAGATCTTTTTTACTTTGTGTAACTCACAAACTGCTAATTCTTGATCCAGGTTTCAGGAGAGGGAGCTATAGTATTCCACAGCGAGGACGCTGCAAATCTGGGGATGGGATCAATTCACAACTAAATATGACCACTAAATGTGCAGCACTCCATTTAAATTTTGCTTTCCATGTTGCCAATGCTGTGCATGCTCACTACTCATGTGTACACTTTCTCTATCTTTTAGATACTGTTCTACTGCTGAACAGTACTTATCAGCATTTTTAGTAAAATGCATGGCAAGCCTTGTTTGCAAATGTGATGGTAAAGAATCTGCCAGAAATCAATAATATCAAACAGAAAAGAATTTAAATAGTAAATGATGACAGCTTCTACAGGTTGAAAATCAATAGTACATATCTTGAATCTGGTCATGCTGGACAAGTGTTCTCCCCTGAGTGAGACCTGAGGTACCTTCAGTGCAGCAAGGAGAAGGGGTTTAAGGCAAAAGGCATTTAAGATCTGTAGGGGAGATTTCAAAGAACAATAGGTCACGAGTAGGTTACTAACTTCTGGAATTTATTTTTTTCCTATTTAGGTGTTTGTTTTTAAAATGGATTGAATATTGCAAAAAAAAAAAAAATCTATGAATTACATTCCATGTTGTCACAGCTATCGACCTGCATTAGACAGTAATTCTGCTTTCTCCTACTCCTTTCTTTAATTTTTTAAACCTAGCTCTGTGAAACTGAAGAGTCCTAGCACCTGTGTGTCCCATGTGCCTCTGGAGTTTAGTAATTAGTATTCTTAGAGCTCATCCTATTTAGGATCTCTCAGCCATGCTCTGTTCCTGAATACTTTCTCCAGTACAGTATAAACTGTAAGCCAGCGTGAAATAGTACAGTGCTGAGTTCAGCTGTCCTTGTGGGCAGATTAGAGCTGCCCAAAGAGGGCAGAACAAGTGAATGGTACCAAATGTGTCTGAATCTCTAATCTTTGAGGTTCTTTAAAAAAAACCCAAACACACACACACACAAAAAAAAAACCCAACTAAAAAAAACCCAAAAAATCCCAGATATTCTGGTTTTTATTTTTTTAAGCTGTCATACTTTCATAGGTATAACATAAAAATAACATGTCCTCAAAGATCCATGAAAGTTGGTGTGAAAGGCTGTTTTCTTCTCAGGTGTAACTAAGCGTCCCATTTTTTTGACAAGGAAAAGTCTATTTAGAGTCATGGATTTTTGAATAAAATTATAATCCTGGACTTCTTAATACATGTATACAGAGTGTGCTCTTATTCTGAACATTTAGTGCACTAGAACATGCATAAGTTTTAGGATGTACCAAAAATTTTAAAATACATAATGTGGTCTATTTGTTTTCACAAAGCCTATTTTTCTTAGTGTGTAGGTTTCATGTTCAGTTTAAAAATAAGTTTGTATGTTTTCTTTGGCTTTCAGCCTACTTATAACTGTAAGTGCATTGATTTAATATGACAGCTCACCTGTCTGTCGTGATAGCCCTCAAAAAAATTCCTGCTCTGTTTTACAGTTGCTTAGGAAGACAACTCCTCCCTAGAGCACACAGGGTTATTTGGGGACAACTATAACTTACTTAAATTTTCCATGTACAAATGAAAGCCCATTCACTACTTTTGATTATTTGCTGTATCTAAAGGGCTTGGCTGCTTAATTTACTTAGGCGTTTTGATTTTGTAGAAGTTCAAAAGACAATAAAAGTAACCCTTTAATTATCTTTCTTTGTGTGTTAAGAGAATTGGAGGAAGTAGAAGATGGAACTGAGAGAGGAGCTGATTTCCTATGCATGCATTGTTGAGGTTTTTGGTAACCACCCTCATTAGCTTTTCTAACCAGCCTCACCAGGAAAAAAACTATTTAAAAATCTTACAGGAAGATTTTGTCAGGATTTCCCTATTTGATTAATGATGGGGAATACAGGAAAGAGAAATCGACAAATGCCTCTTGATGGTTTCTGTGTTATAAATACAGTAACGTGTAAATCTGTTACAGTGGGATCAGTGGTGGCTTGTTGTTCAGGGTCTTTCCATTTAATATCTAGAGAACATAAATTCATTACAGTGCCAGCATTTTTGGAAGAGCAGTTTACAAAAAAAAAAAAAGCTTCCCAAAACTCACTCTGTCCCCTAATAAAAAAAGTAAAATTCATAAACTTATTTTCCAGTCTTATTCCATATTTAGCCAATCAAAGTAAGAATTTTTGTATTTAGGGCAAACTGCTTCTCATTAATCATTGTGCAACTGGATAAAGGTTCATAATAACAAAAAAAATATTCCTGTTATTAGTAAGCATTGCCAGATTTTGTGTAAGGTCATCTGCAGTAATTGTGCTCCTTGTGAGAGGGCTCAGCTGTCCCCTGTGGGTTTATGTTGTACCTAACGTGGTGTAACTGTCCTGCCACTTCAGGAGTGATTGCAGATTCCTGATAGGTTTCAGTGCATTTTTACTGATTCTTGCATCAAATCAAATGATAATAAGACCATGGGTCAGCAAAATCAGTCAGCTGAAGGTCCCAGAGGAAGCTGTGGTACTAGGGAAAAATCATCTGAGGAGGGGAGGGCAGGGTGGTAGGAAGGAGTCAGCTTGGTAATCTTATCTAGCAGGTGTGTGCTCTTCAGATCTGGTGCACAGGAAAGATCAGAAGTGTCTTTCTCACTAGCAGTCTGCAGTTGATCAGTCAGACTGAGTCTTTAACTCAGGGCAGGATCTGAGGTGGCCATTTAGTTCAGTTCCATGTATTCAGTCCACACTGCAGGATTGGCACACACAGCTCAGACCTGCGGTGTTCTGAATGCCTGTGCCCAGGGGCTGGCTGCTGGCTGCTCATCCTGACTGCTGGGATGTTCAGTGCCATGGAAGGGCAGGGGGTATTGTGGAAGATGGACACCATTATGGAAAGAAGGAACAAGGTCTGCTGAAATACAGCCATTGCTACCTTTTTTAAGGTTCTAGACAGTTCAAGTACCTTCCTTTCAAAGTCATGGTCACCCAGAATTGAGTGAAGGTCACTCTAAGGCTGGCAGTGTAAAATAGTCAATAGGAAGTGAAACAGCACATGCTATGAAACAGCATAAGTCTGTCAGAGATAATATAGAGGTTTTTAATAATGGTACTTGAGAAGGAAATTTCTTGATAAAAATGAGCTGAGTTGCACTACTGATTACAATTTGTTTTGCTTTGTTTGTCAGAGGGGTTGTATGCAACTGAGGGAAGAAGTCAGTGTATTTAAATATGATTTGACTTTAAAGTCTCAGTGTCCTTTCTGTGTGATCTTTGTGTTTATAATGTGACCACATGAGAAAATTGAAGCAACTCAAATGGAGCTTAAATGAAGAACATGTATAATAACCTCCCCCTTTTTCTTGATGATGAAGTCTCTCCTCACTTAAAAGCTCATTCTTTAATATTCTAATTAATTTACTTGAAGGTTAACTTAGGAAAATGTCTAGTATTTGATTTCTTTCCCTTTTAAAAAACAAAAATGCTAATTTAAAACAATTAATTTCATGGCTGTTTTACTTTTCATTTTATTTTCATATATTAGTGAGGTCAATCAGATATTTTTTCTACCCTTTCTGCTATCTGATCAATCAGGAATTTGTTTTCAATACGGAGAATTCTCTGAATAAGCTTATGAGATGTATTTCCCTATGCTCTTTTTTAGTGAAATGACAAAAACAGTGGAGATTTCTGGGGAAGGTGGACCCTTGGGAATACACGTAGTGCCCTTTTTTTCATCCTTGAGTGGAAGGTAAGATATTTTCTGCATTGCTCAACAAGTATATTAATGAAAGGATGTCAGTTGTGTTTATCTTAAAATACCTACTATTTTATTAAGGAAAACAAAAAATGGTTTATGACACTCTTCCATTACCAAAACATTTACTAATTCAAGGTCTATATAAGGTAACCACAGAATCATTTAGATTGGAAAAGGTCTCAAAAATACTTGAGTCCAACCTTTGATTGACCTCCATTTTGCCAACCAGACCATGGCACCATGTGCCATATCCAGTCATTTTCAGTCAATCCTAATCTCTTTGTTCCTATATGCCCTTTTAATTGTCTCTGGTTTTATTCTCTGAATGGTAAACTGGACTCAGTAGGTTTGTGTGGTTTGGGGATGGTTTTATTGTGCTGTTGTGAGCTTGTTTGTTTGTTGTTTTGTTTTTCCCAGCTGAGTATCTCTGCATAGGCTCTTCCTTAGTGACATACCAAAAAAGAAGTCAACAAAATTGCTGGCCTGCTCATACCTCATATTTTTCAAGCCATCTTTCAGATTTGATTGCATAGCATTTATAAAATGTGCTCCATACCATGAACCTTTCTTTGTCACAATACAATTACTTTAATTATAAATGATTTAACAAAGTCCGTTGAGATCACAAAAGCCTATTATAGCAACGTGCTCACATTGATGTGCTGTAGTTAAGACTGCGTCAGCATTTTCATTATAGCTGTTTTTCCAAGCTATGTAACTTGGATGTGTTAAAAAAAAAATCTAGGCTGAAATTTGACATACAGAGGCTTAGCCAGAGAGTTAATTTGACACTGGCAGCCGTGAATAAGAGATGGGAAATTGCCAGAGCCATACATGACACTGCTTTATAGTAAAATGGCTGCTTGTTACACAAAGCCAATTATTGCAGAAGTAAAAATTTTCTAATTCTTGAATATCTCTTTACTTGTCAGCTTTCATGTAGGACAGAGAATATAAAAGATTGAGTTACCATGTAAAGGTCTGTTTTATTGGCAAGATCTGAATTTGTAAGTGGACCCAAATTAATTCAGATAGTTTTATTTACCAAAAGGGAAACTAGATGTCCATCTGCTGCCTGTAAAAATGGCATCACTGTCTCAAGAAGAAAGTTGGTCTTTGCTGGCAACTGTCAGAGATCTGAGTTGTGTCCTTGGCTTTGTGGCCTGCCTGTTTGTCTTGAGAGAGCCACTTGTGTTTGTTACCCATCCTGAAATGCAGACCAGAGCTCTTTAATAAAGTCAGACCATAAAGGTTGTAGTGTGTACACTGTATTTCAAGATCTTTCCGTAGAACAATTTGCACGGAATTGCAAGCTATTAAAATCAGTAATTGTTGTGACTGAAATGCAGTTTTGTACTCAAGTATCACTGTGTTGAGTACAGCTTTTAAAAACCTGCAAGAAGAACTGTTCTTTGGTCTGCATTGTATTCATGTTAATATGTCATTACTCACAAATGCTTTTGGGGATCTGCTGGAGTAGAGGGGGCTTTGACAGATGAACTACTGGTTGTTTAGGTAGTTGTCTTCACATTCTAGTGACCCTTGGCAGAACGGTACTGATACCTTTATTAAAGCATTGGACTGACTTAAATGGCTTGACTTTTTTTTTTTAATCTAGCCTAAGAATATATATTGTAACTCATCATAACATGAGCAAGTACAGAAGAGCATCTTTTATTACTTTTGGTGATATGATAGAATTTATGAGAACATGCTGGCCATGACTAAATGGGTCTGGTATTGCAATTGTAAAGTTATCTTCTAATAAGGTAATGCTGGCTTTAGCCTGTGCTGCTGCAGGCCAAAAGTTTTTCTACAGGTCATTAAAACATCATATTAATTTACAAAATCTTAGTTTATACAGGAACTACAAAAGTAATAGAAATAATTTCCCCTCTTTCTTTTGCACTTAAATATCATTAAAAACAGGAAATTAAAATTTAATAGTGCATTAAAATGCTAAAATTTAGGCTGTGGAAAAAAAGTAATGGAGAAATGAATTCAAGCTGCCTCATTCTATGTAACTCAAGCCACACAGGCAGTACAGCACACACAAGTTTCAGAGAAGTAGGCAGTCCTACTGCATTATATGAATGCAGTATCTAAGCACAGGATTAGTGAGTAACCAACTTAATTTTTAATTTCTGTATTTCTGCTGGTTTGCATTTTAACATAGTTGTATTTAATTGGTTCTAATGGTTAAAGTTTTTGATTGCCACTAGTTGGATGTCAATAAAAGGGCTGTGGCCCCTTACCACCACTGCCCTTTTTAATCCTTTAGGGAAGGATAACACTTATTACAAGAGAACCTGTATGCTGTTAAATCACTTTTTTCTGTTAGATGCTTCAGGGAACTAATATTCAGTAGGAATCAATTTTTCACTTAGTAATTGATAGGACAGAAATATTTTAAATATTTTAATAGGAGAGAATTGTTAGGACAGAAGTATAGTAAATATTTTAATTTTCATAGTAAATCTAAAATCAGATGCTCAGTGAATGTAGTGTCACTTGAAATAGTTAATGGCTTACTGTGAATCTATTGAATGGATGTAGATATGAGGGGCAGTCATGAATCTGGGGCAAAAATACAGGACTTCTGTTTTGTGATTGGAGTGCTGGCACGTTGAAAATTGCACATTAATATTTTATGGAGTATAACCAATAGAAAATGGTCTCTAAAGGTCATCTTTGATGACCATCATTGATGCTGAAGTGGTATGGAAATTCAGTGGACAAAGATTGATTATAAAAGTTCTTCACAAACATGCAGTTGTTAGGATTTTTTGGAGACTGTAGTGGTATCATTGGCTTATAGCTATGTTGAGTTATAGTTTGCAGTACAGAGATGTTCCAGGTAGGTCAGGATTAGCCTCGTGTTCACAGCAGTTATCAACACTGGAATTTTGCACCAGCCACACTGGCTCATCTATTGCATTATTCTGTGCTGCACCTCCATTTTCACTTGCACTTACCTTGTTAACAAAAAACTTGGGTGTTGATGTTCTGCTGCTGTCCTGCCACATGAATGAGAAGTAAGTATTACTGTCTTATATCAAAGCAAGGGGCTTTGGCAAATGAAAAGTTTCAGAGACGTTTTCAGAAGTAGAAAAGCTATTTTTTGTCTCATTCTACTCCTGTTTATTTTATTATAGTCAAGGTAGAAGATTACTTTTAATCTGTTTCTGCTTTTCTTTGGAGCAGTGGCAGAAAAATATTGCATAAGCTGCATTGCTGTTTTTAACTGGAGAGGGATCTAGGTGTTTTCCTCTTTTTCTCCAAGTATGACCTACAGGACTTAATGCTCCCTAGGTTCTACCAAGTAGTAAAGCATTAGTGTGCAGCAACTTTTCATGGTATTTTTTGGATTCCCTTCCTTTTTCATTAATAAGTCAACTGAAACTTTTCCCTAGGTTAAGCACTTCATAGATAGAGAGGCAGTCTACGCTATCATTTCATACACAGTAGAGATTAATATTTGGTTTTAGTTGCTATAAATTCATATCAGCAAAATAAGGATATTTTTCAGCTATGTTTTGCTTTTTTAGGATGCTGGGACTCTTCATCCGTGGTATTGAAGAAAACAGCAGATCTAGGCGTGATGGTCTTTTCCATGAAAATGAATGCATTGTGAAGATAAACCATGTGGACCTTACAGATAAAACCTTTGCACAGTAAGTGCTGGTTTACTAATACTTTTCACTAGCCAGGATTTTATACAATGCTGTATTTAAGTGATTTGTAAGGGGTTAATACTTATTTCAGAAAAATATTGCCTATAAAATGGCTTGACGACAGAAACTTTGTAGTTTTCTTTCTGAAAGTTCCAAATAAGGTGAAACTTCAGGAGTTTTAGTGAACTTACTGTGCTTACTTAATTTAATAGCATTAAGTTTTGTAACTGCCATCTTCCCTTTCTAGTTTCTAGTTACTTTTACCATATTCTCCTGGTAATTTTTTCTTCATAAGATCTTCAGAATGAGTCAACATCCCATCATGATGTTTAATGTTCTTTTGCAAATGAAATAAGATTTTTTTATTGTGCTGCTTCATTTTGAGCATTAATTTTTTTAAGTGCATCTACTGTCAAACTGTGATTATTTGAGCTAAATGTAAAGTCTCACTTCTTGTGACTTTTAATAAAGTCTGCTGACATTTACTATCTATCTCAAATATTTTTTATCTAGCAGGTTGTTTTGGATCATCTATGAATTAATGTGGCATTGTTGCACAAAAGAATAGCCTCTCAAATTTCACAGATATTTGCTGTAGTAATTAAACAGAAATTTGTTTTTGCTTTTAATCCATATGTTTAGACAACTGAGTGAGTGTTGATAATATAACAAAAACCTATTGAGATGTCAAGGGAGTTGAGGCTTAACTTTCTAAACAGTAAGCCAAATGTTCAAGTCTTCCAGACTAAAATCAAATACATAATTTCACAGTTAGGAATAAATATTTGCAAAACAGGTTTTCATTAAACCAGTGTAGTTCTTTCTGTACCACAGGTATTCTTGTTTCTGAGACTGTGCTTTTTTCCCCTCCTCATAGCTTTTCAGTTACAGCTGTCTTCATATTTGGTGGTAAAAGCACTCCACTGTGTTATAGTACCTGCCATTCTCTTCCATCCATGGAAATTCCTAAAAAAGATACCAGTTTCAGCAGAACATAATTGTTGGTGTTTTATTAAAACATTCATTGCCCCACGGTGCAATTTTGTAATGAAATTCCGCAAATAAGGTTTTGCTTGAGTCAAAACCTCTCTTTTCAAAATCATATCTGATCCTTTCTTTACAGTGTGTTGTCTTCTCTGTGTTTTCTTTGGAATGTAACTAGATCTCCAAAGGCTTTCAGCACATGAGGTGTTTGTGGAGTGGAGGACTCTGCATGTTTTCCTTTATGGTTACTAGATTCTGGGGCAGCTTGAAATACTTTGGGAAATTTCCTAGTCCTCTGTCAGCCTTTCCTTCAAAATGCGACATGCAGGACACTTAGTTTCTAAAGTAAAGAAAGTCTGTGAAGTTTGGGGGTTGGGAGGACTATTTATTAGCTTGAAGAGATCAGTCTTGTTGGACTCTCTGTCATTGGGAGGGAGAAAAGCGACTTAAAGGTGATTCAGATCACAGCCTAATTTTGTTGGTCTAAGTTTCCTTATGTTACAAAACCAAGTAGTGTGGTTGCAGTGGCATTGTATCTGAGGAGAAAAAAATACAGGAATTGTGGGCTCACTGTCTCTTTGGGGACTGGGGGGGAACATTTTGGATAAGCTCTAGCCTATTCCCAAATCTTACACTGTTCTGCTGAATTGTTTTCCAAAATAGCCTTCTACATCATCTCTCTTCCCTGGCTGTGGAAAATGGCTAAAGAAAGATTCTTTCCAGGTTGAAACTAATCTCCGTGAACATGCCTTTTAGTTTTCATCTGGCATGACATAACTGTACTAACCTGACAGAAGTCCAAGTTACAGAAATCCACTAATTGTAAAAGATTCAATGGAGCACTGTTCCAATGACTGTTGACCCAGAAATAGCAATCACATTCTCCTTCAAGAGGAAAATCTGTTGGCTAGTTTCAAATTGACATTTCTTCATAACCCATGTAAAAGCTGTTTTAACACTTAGAAGAGACTGTTACATGCTGTCTCTTTCTAATTTTAGCAAAGACTTTCTAGTATTGCTCCTGACAATTGCTTCTTCTGCAGCTGTAACAGCAGCAGCCTACTTTCTGTATTCCCATGTTTATAATAGCTATGTATCGGGACTGTTGGTCTGCTTTTTCATTTGCTGCTAATCTATTCAATTACATTCTGTTGTGCTGCACAGTTTCCATCACCTCTTTTAACTGACTCCCTTATTTCTTTAAAGTATGCACTTGAGGTCTCAAGAAATATAAATTTCTCCATTCATTATTTTTTCCCTTTGAAGTGCAGCCAGTTATTTTGCCCCTGAAGAATGCATTTAGACTTTCCCATAGGATGTCTTGAGTGATTTCCACTAATTTTTGTTTGAAGGAGATCTTATGTTTTCTCTTGCATACATTTTAAATATTAATCTTTTGAAACTGAGTTATTAAATTACCTTGTAACATATGACCAAGTGGCTGCTTGCAATGATGAAGATGGAGTGTGAAAGAAACACAGTTAAAATTTCATATCCTTTATATTGGAAATATGCCATGGTTTCTACTGTCAGGGTAAGGTCTATCCTTGGGAACTTTGACAGGCTGTGGGTGAACAGATAACCTCTAACCTCTGCAGACACACTGGGGCACAGTCTGTTACAGCTCTGAAACAGAACCCTTGAGGGTGATGCTGAAAGAATGCCTGCCTATAACATTCTCCCTGATACTTTTCCAAGTTTGAGGTTTCTCTCTGGCAGCATAGCCTGTCAATAGATGTTGCTATTCTGGCTCTTGATGCTCGTACACTCAGTGTGGCAAGGATGGTTCTTTCCCACAGCAGTATCCATTGGGACTGACTCCTGACTTTAATGTCTTCATGCTACAAAAAACCCTCTTAAAGCATCCTCTCCTTTCCACCACCTGAAGCTGCAAGGTGGATGTTCTGTGCAGCTCTGTTCATCTGGGAAAGCAGTAGGTGTGTTTTCAGGATGTTTATATTTGCAGTGGCTTCCTTCCTGTGTCAATGTTTAAAAAAAAAAATTGTTCAGAAGTACTTTCAGCATTGATTCCTGTTACATAACTGAGAGTAAATCCAAACCCAAGACTTCAGCAAAATACTGACTCAGACCGGCAAACACACCACAGAAAGGTAGGAGATAAGTACAATGTTCTTAGAAGGACTCCATGATTTATTTAAAATTTAATGTAGCCCTTACTTCCCCTCCTGCCCCAATTCAGCTAAGCAGAAGTTTTCAGTTTTTCATTCTCAAAATGCGCTTCAGCTACTTCTTCTGTTTGTACTCAAGCAGTCTTCTGCAGTATGGAAGAAAATCAGTCCACTTCAACAGGAGGTAGGAGAGGAAAGCCTAGAAGGAGAGAAGTCTCCTTTTTTTGCTTTAGAATCCAAGGTTTGTAACAGTGCTTGATTGACCAAATCTACAGGTTAGTCAAAATCGGAAGGCTTTATGAACAGTTCTTTTGGCCAACTTGTCTTTAATGCCTTACAACACTCAGGAATCTGAGCATGGTATCATTACCATGGTATCAGGTCACAGAATCATAGAATGGTATAGGTTGGAAGGAACCTTAAAGATCATCTCATTCCAAGGCCACAGGCATTGACAGGGATGTCACCCACTAGGTCAGATTTTTCAGGGCCCCATCCAGCCTGGCCTTGAACATTGCCAAGGATGGGGCATCCACAGGTTCTCTGGGCAACTTAATCAAATACCTCACTACCCTCTGAGTAAAGCATTTTTTAATGTCTGTCCTAAATCTTTTTTTTGTAGCTTAAAACCCTTCTCCATTGCCTTATCACTGTCAAGGGGAGTAATTCCCTTAAATGCTCTAACACAGTTTCTGGTGTTGCATTTGAGCACATCTGTAAAAACATTGATTATGTGAAGTCTTCGTATCCACTTAGGAAAAGGTTGCTGCTTGAAAGATGTGAATAATATTGACCTATTTATTTATCCATTTATGTAGAAACACAAGTAATTGTACCATTTTGATCACCTTTTTTTTTCCTAGTGTCTGTGTATCCCATACCCTCATCCTATTTAATTGCTGTGGAATCAGCCAGCAGTTGCATTGGGGATTAAGAAGGAATCTGAGGAGCAATTAGATGGGATTTGGCAAAAATGGAGAGTTGAGCTTCCTTGGAGTAGATGTATTCACCAGAACAATTGGTGATGAGTGCTCGGTGTGCCTCTATGCCAACAAGAAAATACATAACAGACAAGCACTTGAAAAAAGCAGCAAGCTGTAACTTCAGCAGTCTTTTATGAGCTTTTGCCATCAGAACTTCCCTTTCTCATGCTCTGCATGAAGAAATGTGTTCATTAGTTTATTCTGGCAGATATGTTTTCGTAGCAAATTAGGAATTCTGACCGATATGCTGCTCCTACTTGAAATGTCAGGAAATGCTTTTCTAAAAAAGGGAAGCTGTAGATGTAAACAGAAGGTAAATTTTCATCTTATTCTCTGTAAACAACTCAAATTT
The DNA here is from genome assembly GCA_013389925.1 of Aegithalos caudatus. Lineage (NCBI taxonomy): Eukaryota > Metazoa > Chordata > Aves > Passeriformes > Aegithalidae > Aegithalos > Aegithalos caudatus. The sequence continues at coordinate 41,999 of WEIU01013148.1, read as the reverse complement.
TGCCTGAATCTTCTAGTTTGTCATATGAATTTTCATATCTTTTTTTTAAAGGGCTCAAGACATCTTCCGTCAGGCAATGAAATTTCAAAGTGTCATCTTGGAAGTACTTCCTCCATATAACCGAGAACAGTATGAGAAGTCTGCTATTGCTCCTCTTTGTATTCTGAATAATGAAGAAGGAGTCACAAAAACAAAAATTCCACCTCCTCTTCATCCAAAACCTGCTGTGAAAACAATTAATATTTCTGGAGCAAGCTTGGAGTCAGGTGTACAGGGAACACTGCAGCAAGCTAAGAGCCCCAACCTCCCACGTCTGGGTAGAAAGCCTTCTTCTCCTTCACTGTCTCCACTTATGGGCTTTGGCAATAAGAGAAATGCAAAGAAAATAAAGATTGACCTGAAAAAAGGTAAGTCTTTGGAGATGGTATGATTAATTTGGTATCATGTTCTCTATGGTAATACCTTAACTTTTAGTTTAATGAGTAACATTGAAAATACAAGCAAGTTATTTACCATTTAAAACTTTCAAAACTTTTAAAAGGTATAGCAATGTAAACAGTAATGTTTTCTGCAGTAGCTTTCTCATAAACTTTGGATGTATGTTATCCAGATTTACAGATTAGGACATGTCTGTTACTGACTGTGCAAGCAATTCCATTAGCAACAAGTGATTTTAAGAGATAGTTCAGTCTTTTCACAAGTATAGAATAAGAGTTTGAACTGTTTGCTGGTGACCTTTATTATTTTCTTCAACCTGCTAATTGACCACAACACTGTTAGGACATTCTTTTAAAGACATGTTTAAAAATCTGCTCTGCTCTGTTTCATGTTTTCCCAAAGCTTGACCATAGATGTACCTGTCTTTCCTGGTTTTATTTTCTTCAAAACTTTTTTTTTTTACTATCATATTTATTCAGCTGTCAGGAGGCCAAATTTGTGTGTATATCTTTAATTGCTGCACCATGCAGCTGTCTGTCTTTGAAGGGAATAACAAGTTTAAGAACATGTAGTAAAATGTGCTTAAAGAATTTCCAGTTAGCAATTGTATTTTCTATTTAATTTATGTCTCTGATTTGACTGGAAGTTAAATTTGATCCATGAATTGGCCCTTTTGAAAACTGTCTGTAACTTTATTCTCATAACACGTTATGAATGTAATCAAGCTCTCGTTTCTTAATTTTTGTTGTTTCTTAAACTTAAATCACTCATTTTTCCTTCTGAACTCTTCAGCTTTGTGTTAATAAAACCTACTTAAGAATTTCCCCATTCTAGGTCTAATGCTTTTGATTTTGAAACACTTACATTTTTAGAAATTGTAGCAATGTGATACTGACTCCATGATATCTTTGAAAACTATCACATGGGTAGTAATACCACTCAATACAAAAAGATTTTTATAGACCCTGCTATTCCCAGTGATTTTAGTGGCTAATAAGCAATACCTGTTAATATTTATTTTACTCCCTAATTATTTGTTATAACATATCTGTTAACACTTGAGGTTGTTTATTTCCAAGCAGCAAACAACTTCACTAATGGAAGCTTAGAAATATCACTTTGTCCTTTCTGAACAGCACATCATCAAGTTTTGCATTCAAATCATGTGATATTTCCCCATTTACGAAGTTTCAGTAAAACCTGCTAAATTATATTTACGCTCATAAATAAACAATTCCAATTGCTCTGATTCTATGAAAAACTATTGACATAAAAGTTAAGACTAATACTGAAATAACCTAAAGAAAAGGTAAATGCTTTAAAAAGAGTTCTTTCTTGATTTTACCCAAGTATTTCTTTCTCTAGTTGTTGTATGAGGGTTTGGATATGTGTTTTGACATCAGTAGATTTCTTCTCTAGACCATGCAGAAAATTGGCTTGTGTTTACAGCTTTTTGATTGCTTTCCTTTTTAAGAATTAACCTGAATGAGTCTCTGGGATATCTTGCTGACATTGTTTGCTTACTTTTAATTATTGTCGTTTACACGTTGGAATTTACGTTGTGAGTTCTTTGTCTGACATTCTAGGTCCAGAAGGACTTGGTTTCACGGTGGTTACCAGAGACTCTTCAGTACATGGTCCTGGTCCAATCTTTGTGAAGAATATTTTACCAAAAGGTGCAGCAGTAAAAGATGGGCGTTTGCAGTCAGGAGACAGAATCCTGGAGGTTAGGATAAACATCCATTGTATTTGCATTGCTCAAAGTTGATCGCAGGCTTTGTCATAAATCTTTTATTTCCTCATACATATTGTTGATGTATGGAACTACAATTCTTGCCCTTGGTTTTAAAAAAAGTCACTCTCACAGCTTCTGTGTCACTTGTTTGTCAACAAGTGTTTTACACCCTGAAGTGGAAAAGTGCTTCTTTTCACAAGGGTCCGGGGTGTTTGAACAAGGGGAACCTGATAAGATCTTTGTTTTTAAAGCAGATAAATGTATTGCTTTAGGATCAGAACATATCTTACCTCTTCAGCCACATCCAAAAATCTCCAGTTAGTAAATGGGTAAAGTGCTCATTTTAAGGCAATTTTGCTCAAATTGGTCTGCTGAAAATTTTCAGATATCTTGTGACTTACAATCATATTATCTAATGGGTTATTTCTACTTACTAGCCTCAAAAAGCTCTTAAGGTAAACAGTTTTAATACTAAGGTCTTGTTTTTGCACTTTTCATCTTCAAAGTGCTTTACAAACTAATTAAGCCTCACAAACCCCCTGTGAGGTGGGTAAGTACTACAGAGCTGCTTTACCAGATGGTGAAAATGAGGAGGAGAAAGGTTAAGTAATTTGTGTGGGGCCAGAGGGGGAGGCAGTACGGGAGCCATTGCTGATTCTCCTTTGCTGTGAGTCACTGAATGACACCTGTGCTAGGTGAGGGGAAGCTAATGAACCTGCTAGAAGGCAGTGCCAGTCAGAGATGTGAGATCCTCTGTTGTTTTGTGGCTGGCAGGTGAATGGACGGGACATCACGGGCAGGACGCAGGAGGAGCTGGTGGCTATGCTGAGGAGCACAAAGCAAGGCGAGACTGTCTGTCTGGTTGTGGCTCGTCAGGAGGAGGCCTTTCTACCTCGAGAGCTGGTAAACTTGTTATTCTCTCCCAAAGTGTGATTTTGAAACAATTCCATGGTTAAAAACTAGCCCAAGAAATAGAAATTATGTCAGCTGAGAAATGCCAATAAAAGGTACTCATATAAGGCTGGTTTCCAAGAAGTATTTATGTTTGATTTTAAGGGGTGTTTGATTTTTATCTACTACAGATGCAATTCCACACAGTCTGATTTTTCATCCCCAAAGATGATGGCATAAGCATAACTCACAGGGGAATACTGTAAATTAATTTTGTGTGAGGTCAAGCATAACTAAAAATGGGTTATTCTCTTTCAGAAAAGCAGCAAGCTTTAAACCAGAAATCTAAAGTGCATGTAATGAGCCTACAGCTTATCAGTAACAAACTAGTGAGGGTGGCTGCCCCCAGGAGATGTCTCCTAAGCCAGGTGCCCAGCTACAGGAGTGGTGAGGAATTGAGTTCTGTTGCACTCCTCACAAATTTTGGAAGCAAGTTTTTCCTTGGCTGCTGGCCTTAGACTTAATAGGCTTTTGCTTGCCTTTTTTTCCATCTCAAGTGCTTAATTTTCACTTTTGTTTTTTTTATTAACACTGGAATGAAACTGTGTTCTCTTTTCTCTTACACAGAGAACTGCATCAAAGTAAAAGTGCTATCTGATACATGCTTGTTTCCCCTCAGAGAAGGTCATTTCTTTGGTTGCCTCTTCCTTATCTTGATTGATGGCTATACTTGACCTTTCATTAAGTCCTCAGGATAAGGGAAGGACAGCATTTCCTGCTTTTGTGTCATTTTATCTCCTTCAAAGTACACAAACCACCTTCATCCTTTTCTTAAGATGCTGCCTTCTTGCTTTTCCTTTAGACTGTTTTCAGGATCTTCTTCAGAAATCCTCCATGATGTTTCCTCACAAAACATTGCTGACAGCTTTCCTCTTGTTTCCCTGTTGCCAGTTGGACCTTGTTGAGGTCAGGGTTGTCTGTGATAGGATTGGGCACTCAGGTTCTCTCACGTGAGTCTTTTCTGCTGCTGGTGCCCAGTTTTTGTTGTAAGCAGTTATGAAGTGTCATAGCAAAACTATTTTTGTATCCATTTTTCTCTTTTGTTATGTATTTTTTAAGGAGTGTAATGGCAGTTTTCATGCTTGTAATTGGGCATTTGTTGTCAATGACTCTCAAAACATGAAAGTTGCTCATTGCATTGCTCTGCGAGTAAGCCCTGAGACATAGAGTCAGTGTTTGTGTGGATCTGAGGCAAATTTCTGAGTCTTAAAGTACTAAATTATCTGTTCTATGTAGAATTTCTGTTCATTCACCAGCTTTTCTAAATAAGAGCTTGTTTTTTGAAAAAGCTACCCATCAGCAGTGCTTTATTCTGGGTTTTTTAAGTTATAAAGCACATTACTTAGAAAATGTACTTTAAAAACTATGCATTCTTCTCTCCCATTCCCACAACATTATATGTTATTATGTATTGTCATAGTACAAATTCTGCTGGAAATCACTGTAGCAGTGTGTGCGTATAAAATATTGGAAGAATCTAAAAGCTGTTTATAATTTTTATCTGCCACAATTGTGTGATAATAAATTCTATTCTCTACAGCAAGGATTAACTATCTTTCAAAAGGTGATTTACTTGTGACTGGCATGATTGAAATCCTGGAAGTAGCCACATTTATCCTGCCAGCTTGACCTTCTCTTAGATTGCTTTCTCTGGGAAAGAATGATGCACAAGTGATGGCCCTCACTGCAGCAGTGATGATGTGGGAATTCTAATACTGCTCTGTGTTCCTCATTATCTCAATCAAGTACAACATAACACAAATGAGAATTACTGAAATATATTACATAAATTTATGGAACCAGCCCATCTAAATTAAAAAGCCCTTCAGCAACATCTGGTAGCTTACAGCAAAAGTGTGAGTTACCATCCCACTAAGCTACCAGATGTTGATGTTAACACAATGCTTGTTAGAATTCATGAGGTGTCTGAGAATAGTCTCAACAAAGATTAAAAAAAAATTAAAATTGGTTTAGCTTTTTTGTTTGGTTTCAGCTTTAGCCATGATATTACATTGGACTAATCCTCTGCTGCCTCAAAAGTTACAGTACTGTTTTATCAAAGAGGAGAAAAATGCCAGCAGTTAAAATGTTTGTTTTTGGAAGGAAAAGCAGTGGATAATCCAATGTTTTTCAAGGACAGCTGTAACTGAGTGCCCTGACAGTGTAACATGCATGCAGAATTTACCTGCATACTTGGGGATTTGGTTAATGCCTGGCAATAATGCAGTAATTGCTTTATATCAGACTTGTTCTTGCTTTCAGCGGTTCTCCAGGGACTGTAATCTGAGATGTTTTCTTTAGATTCCCTGTTACTTGTTGAAAGGAAAAGGAGAAGGGCTACCTAGTAAATGTACCCACTCACCACATCTTCCTGTGGTAAAGATGCTTCTGGAAGCTGAACCCTCTAGAAACTCAGGCACAAAACTGCTTTTGAGCATGTTACTCCACTAGAACTGGGTTTTTATGTGGATTTGCTGGAGACAATTTGATAACTGCATGGGCACAAAGTAAATAACGTAATAAAGCCACCCTGGGTGGCATTTGGTTGTGTGGGTCTATAATAATGTAATTTGACATTACCTTGTAATACAGCTGCAGTTTGGAGAAAGCTTGGTCTCACAAATATTTTCTTTTCAGTAAGAGAGATGGGAACGGAGTTTGGGTGTTTTGTTAATGTGATCTGTGCCTATGAATTGCTAGCAAGTAGAAAAATATATTCAGAGTAGCAAGTCTTTGCCACAGCAGCTGAAATGTGATATGGGTGAGGATGAATCAGTGGTGCAAAAAAGTGTTATTAAATTATAGGGAATTGGGGCTTTGGTTACACTGGACCATGCAACATCTGAGAGTTATACAGTTACAGTGTTTGTGCATAACACTGGAAAAGGATTGAAAACCCAATATTTGTAAGGCTGTTNTTTTTTTTTTTTTAATATATTGAAACAGATCAGTGAAGAAGAATTTGGACCAACCACAGTCTGTCCTCCTTATTATCCAGTTAGCCAAATGTTCCCAGTAATTCATGCCAGCTGCTGAGAATGTAGCAGCTAAGTAAGGAACTGATTCCAAAACTCAGGGGGAAGATCCTGATTCGTTTAATTACCATAGTCTGCAGAGTGGCCAGTGATTAGTGTTTTCTTTAAGTTGCATTTGGGTTTTAAACTCTCTAACACTCTTTTCTAGAGGATGATGAATATTATAGAAAGAAACTGGTTTATCTGAATATGTTTAGATTTTCCAGCTCCTCTCACAGGGAATGGAATGCACATCAAACTGTGGCTATCATTCTATTGTGTTTTGGAAATACAATGTTTTCATCACACGTGTCTGTTGTATCATGTTTTTTCTCTAGGGAAAATGTGTGATCTGAAGGTGCCATTGCTTTTAATAATGATGCAAAAATTATTTAATTCCCCTTCTCTTTCTTAATTCCTGCATTGGTAAAACAGGGAAAATGAATGAGAACAGGTCTGGTGCAGCCCGTTCTGTGCTATGATCCTTTGCAATTCCTTATTCTGTATGATGCACACAAGCAGAGGAATGTGTTCTGCAATTGCCAGAAATAGTATACCACCAAAAATACTTGCATACATTTTTCTGTAAGTTAGAGCACATACACTGTAATTTTTGCATACCCTTTATTTTTTTGTTTTAAAGATCTCTTGACTTACCAGTTGCAACTGTGATTGCTATTTCTGTGGTTTCTTGGCATATTAACTGATTCCTGAAGAAGGGGGGGTTAAAGGGAACAAACCATCATTTTTATAACAATAGCTAAATGAACAACAACGTACTAAACGTGGTATTGGTCTTTAAGTCCTTTTTTACATGTGTATTATACAGAATGGAAGGAAGCAGGATGAGTGGCAAGTTCAATTAAGCATTTTTTTTTCTACTTACCATATGATTAACTTTTATGTTTTAGTCTTCCCCCAGTTAATTTCTTCCACTGCCTTGAACTTATATGCCTGAAGGAAAGCCAGTTGGCCTATTTGTTTTAATATTCAAAGCTTAATTTCTATTACTTCCTTTTAATTGTTGCTTGCCTTTTTATGTGCAGGAAATAATAGGTGAAATTACAGCCTAGACTTAACCATTTTTGCACCTGTATTTGTAGTTCAAAACCATGATTCTAATGCTCAATTATCCAGAAATGGACAAATTATTTCAGTCAGAAAGTGGTTCCAGCAAGTACCATTTCTCTATTGTGTTACCTCTGTTCTCAGGGAGATGAATTGGATAGGGGAAAAAAAAGTATATATTTAATTTTAATAGCATACATAAGAAGGTGTTCTATGTAATGAAGACAAGGATATTGTGAATGCACATGGCACCTTTCATCATTTATAAACTGTGTCAATTTCTAAATATCCTGGGAGCTTTAAAGAAAAGCTCATTTTTTAACCTATTAATCTGGAATGGTTGAGAAGCAAGCGTAGGTTGTGTCTACACAAACCTGTGTTTTCAGAGACAAAACATTGTGTAGTGCAGCCCCTCAAAGATTTTCAGCTTCATTATGTATTTCAGAAGATGGTTACAATTTCGTTATGTCTTAGAGTACTGGAAACTGTTCTTTGAGGTTTGTCGATTAGTTGTGCTCTTTACAAAATTCAGTGAGAGATCAGTGTTAAGAAGGAATGCGACAATCTTTCCTGTCACAGTGAAAAGTATCCCTTTATCCAGCGTTTGTTTGTGACTCCCTAATTTACCAAAGGGGAATAAATTGCTTGGTGATCCATGTACCTTTAAAAAGTGGTTGTTTTTTGAGCTCTCATATGCAGTGAAGTGCCCATAAAGGTTCCAGTGCAGCAAATGTGATTTTTCCACGTGATAGCAGTTGTCAGCCTTTTTGAGGCCACAGAAACCTTATTGTATCTGGTCTACTATTGCTTTCTCTGTCAGGCCCATCAGAGTGTTATGATCCAGCAATGATTTGCCTTTCAGAGCCCACTGTTCCTATATTCCAGCAAATATGAGGAACTTTAAAAGGATGGTCTGAAAGACTTGGTCAAAACCCTCATTGCCTGCAAAAATCTCTGATGGTGCTCTGCCTGCTGGTAAAGAATAAGTTAGATAGGATACAAGTAAGGAGAGAAAAGCATAATGTTACTTGTACTATGAGATAATATATTCATAATATGTGTTATGGGATTACTGACCAAAATTCCTAGGTTTGAGAACCCTGCCTCAGAAAACTGAGGCAGATGAAAACTGCTTACTTGATAATATAAGTCTTAGCTCTGAGGTTGCCCGAAATTATTTGGAAGCCCACTTTAATGATGAAATTATAAGTATATATACATCAGAATAGAGGCATGTAGAATCTGGTCTTAACAGAAATTGAGTCTTCCTATATTTAGATGGCATTTATCCAGGTCTACCTTATTTGCACTCAATAAAACCAGAGTATTTGGGGAATTTTTAAATCCTGCTAATGTAGTACATTGCCATTTACAAGGGTCACCAGTTCTATTCCATATACCATATGAACATTTCTAAAATCTTTCTGTCCTACAATACATAAAAAACTTAGAAAAAGGCTTTCCTAGGCTAACTTAATGTAAAACATACGCATGTGGTGTTTGAAGTAGACATGAAAGAATTACACCCTGCTTATTTCTTTGTTTACCATACCTTTAAAACAGTAAGCACTAAATTGAGTAAAGAGCTGGATTTGTATATCCCTGTGTTGTGACCTGTGCCCAGAATGAATTCTGAAATGATACAGTAGCAGCAACCCTAAATTCACCCTGACAATACCATGCAGCCTTCCATCTTCCTGTGTGATAAGATTTTAGGCTCTACATGCCAAGGTGTATTAGCTGCACAAGGCTCCAGCTCAGTAGGGTGTGTAAGCACAGGCCTTACCCCATACCTGGGGTGAAAAGGGGTGTTTTCACAGTGAGGCTGACCTTGACTGAGGACTGAAATAATTAATTTTTCTCCCTCTGTTTCCTACAGTTATGTAGCTTAAAAGGTTAAGTGAGACTGCATTTTTAAATGTTGAGCAGTGCACACCAAATTACAAATACAGAACTTTTGCAAGGGCGAACCATTTCTTTGGTGTGTTCTCAAATAGGCAAGTCAAACAAACTGGGGAATCTCCATTTCTGAAATGTACTGTATCTGCCTTCCATGAAGAGTTGAGTCTGGTTTTGTCAGTTTTTGAAGCTGTAATTCCAGACAGCCTACATAATTCAAACCGGACACATTCTACCTAAAATGACACAAATTTGTAGTGTACTGTATTAATGTTAAAATTATCCAAGCATGCTATAATACATCTCCATGGATTTGCTACTGCCTTTCTTGTCTTAGCTGGGTGTGCCATTAGTGGCCATTTAGTTTTTATTGCAGTATGGAGTACAGATAATTTTAAAGAAGCCACTATAAAATACCTGTCAGATATGCTAAAGGTGAATACATACAGCAATCATTTCAGTTATTTACTAGATTGTGACAAGATTACAACAATGTATTACCTGTGAGTATTACTTTTAAGAGTGTTACAATATGTCTTTGCAAAATACAGTGCAGATTTTATAGTGACTGAACGACTGAGCTGTCAGCAAAGTATTTCTTAATTGTGGCTAAGTGCTTGGAAAGAACATGGAGCATGATGCAAATAGGGGGTATCTTCTTTTCAAGCTTTTCTGTCAATAATAGTTACATGGTGCCACAATTCAAATATTTTTATCAGAAAATAATTGCAAAAGCATGCAAATGTCTTATTTCCTTCACAAACCTTTGAAAATAACCCTCCTGGGTCTTTTGCCTTTTGCTGTCAGCTCTGAATGGCACCCCAGGGAGTTGACATCTCTTATCAGAATTGAGCAGCCAGGCAAGGGGCAGTCAGCATATTGAGAGGCCATAATAGTGTGTTGGTCAAGGGCACCAGACAGGTACTGAAAGGTCTCTTGTTGTGTTAAGCAAATGCTATTTCCTTCCTGCCTAAGTGAGAGCTATTTTTTTTGTAAGCTTCTCTTTTGGCAAAAAACACAATAAGGATGTATATGGCAACCTTTCCAGTGAGAGATTAGCATTAGATTATCATAAATCCACAGATTAAAAGTGCTGTGGTCAATGAGAACAGGCATTGTAAGATTAAATAAAAGGACTAATTGAAAGTGGTTTCTCATAGTAGACAGAGGATTGATGCAATATTGTGTAGATATAACCATGGACTAAGTAGAAAGTAGAAGAATGAAATGCACAGTACTTTTTTCAAAGGTTATAGTTCTGACTGTACTGCTCTGGTGACTGAGCAGTTGTGTATTGTGGGAGTAGGACGAGGCTAAAAGTATGTTCTCTGTGGTCTTTAAAATACTGAGAATTTATTGGTGAGACCAGTAAAATTTAAAATTATTTTAATAATCCTTTATTATAATCTTTTAATTAAGAAATGAGATATCTGAGGTATAGATGTGCTTCTAAAATTAAAATCATTGGCAGAAGATTAATTAAATGTATCCTGAGACCCTCAGATACAGGTTTTCAGTCTGCATTGTTGAATATTATTTAGTACCATGTTATTAGGGCTTTCTGCTTTCATATCTAGCAAACTCTCTGTTCTCTCACCTACTGAGCTTTTCTGTCTGGTTTCTGGTGATTCGGTAAATGTCAGAATTGATTTTACTGAAGTTTCATGCAGGTATATTGGTAAATTAAAACATTCCTGTCCTGATTTCCCTTGAGAGGGACAGTACCTGTTTGGTTGTTTGCTCTGTTCTGTTTAACCACCAAATTTGGACAGAAAGCAAAAAGATTTCCTCTTAGGCAACTTCTGTCTGTTGCCTTCTGGTCCGGGAAAGAGAGGAGATCTTTGTCTTCCCCAAGCAATTGAGAGAGGTCAGGAGCTGCCTAGAATGCTTGGTGGTACAACCAGGAGGGGGCTTTGAGGAGAAGCTGTGGCTGGCAGACTCCTATAAATATTAGAGAACAAACATTAGGCTGCAGAGATGTGCTTACAGGAGGGAACTGTTCACAGCTTGTTGCAACTGTAGAAGGCATTGAAAGCTGACAGGATAAGATTTAGCAAAGCTGAAGGAAGGACCTGCCCAGCAAGGACAGAATGAACAGTGGAGACTGATTCTTGAAGTGTTGGGTTGCTTTTCAGTTTTGTGTTGGAATTTTTTGCTTGTGGAGTGTTTGTTTTGTTTGTGACTTCAACCTGTGTCTCTGTTGACTAAATTTTATTAATACTTAAGAGTGTTCCTGTCTCAATGTACCCCTCTTAAAGAAAAGCAATGGGCAAGAAATTGGGCAAAGAGAACAGGAGACCTGCGTGGATGAATAGAGAGCTCCTGTCATTACTCAAGCATAAGCAGGAAATACACAGGAGATGGAAACAGGGTCAGGTCACTTGGAATGAATATAGAGGGGTTGTCAGAGTAAGTAAAAACAAGATAAGGAAAGCCATGGCCCATCTGGAATTAAATCTGGCCACAGATGTCAAGGACAGCAAGAAGGGCTTCTTCAAATACATCCATAACCAAAGGGAAACAAGGACAATGTGGGGCCATTACTAAACATAACAGGGAGCCTGGTAACAGAGGATGCAGAGAAGGCAGAGTTACCAAACACCTTTTTTGCACTGGTCTTCATTGACAAGGCCAGCCATCAGGATTCTGTGACCATTTCCCTTGGTTGAGAAGGATTGGGTTAGAGAATACCTAGTCAAACTTGACATCCACAAGTTCATAGGCCCTGATGGGATGTGTCCACTAGTGCTGAGAGAGCTGTGGAGGCCATTCACAATCATCTTTGAAAGGTTGTGGTAGTCAGGAGTGGTGCCCAAGGACTGGAAGAAAACAAATAACACCTCAGTCTTCAAAAAGGGCAAGAAGGAGGACTCAGGGAACTCAAGAAGGTAACCAGGAGTAGCCAGCACAGTTTCACTAATGGTAAATCATTCATGACTAACCTGACTGCCTTTTACAATGAAACAAGTACCTGGATGGACGAGGGACACTGTCTACCTTTGACTTCAGCAAGACTTTCAACACTGTCTCTCACCACATCCTCACAGGCCATGTCAGGAAGTGTGGACTAGATGAGTGGGCAGTGAGGTGTATTGGGAACTGGCTGAACAGTGGCACAGGGGTTCATTGGAGGCCTTGGTGTCCCCCAAGGTTCAGTACTGGTCCCTTTATTTATCAGTGACTTGGATGAAGGGGCGGATGCCTCCTTAGAAGGTTTGCTGGGAGGAGTGGCTGATCCCCCTGGGTGCTGTGCAGTCCTTCAGAAGGACCCTGACAGGTTGGAGAGATAGGCAGGGAGGAGCCTTCTGAAATTCAGCAAAGGCAAATCCAGGGTCCCACCTCCAGGGAGGAACAGCCCCATGCACCTGCACAGCCTGCTGGAGCAGCCCTGTGGAAAAGGACCTGGGGGTCCTGGTGGACAAAAGCTGTTCCTGAGCCATGGGCCAAGAAGGCCAATGGGATCCTGGGGTGCATTAGGAAGAGCACTGCCAGCAGATGGAGGGAGGTGATCCAGCCCTGCTGAGGCACATCTGGAGTGCTGTGTCCAGGTCTGGGCTCCTCAGCACAAGAGTGACATGGAGCTCCTGGAGTGAGCCCAGAGGATGACAGCAAAGATGATTAAGGAACTGGAGCATCTCTGTTATGAGGAAAGTCTGAGAGAGCTCAAGGTTGTGGAGTCTCCTTCACTGGAGATATTCAAGAACCACCTGGACACAATCCTGTGCTATGTGCTCCAGGATGACCCTGCTTGAGCAGGGAGATTGGGCTTGATGACCCACTGGTTCTCCCTTCCAACCTTGCCCACTCTGGGACTGTGTGAAAAGGGCAGACCAGGCCATCTCAAAGCTCTAACCATCCTGAGGGATCACCACATAGCTATTTGGACTTCAATTTATGTGAAGATTTCTTGTTTATCCTGCTACAATCGAGTTACTTTCCTATGTCTGCAGTAGGGAATAGCTTCAGTGATATATACTATCATCTAATTTCTGAACTGCTGAGGTATGATACATTTATTATGGAAAATACACAATGTGGTTGTTGACTGGGTAATTTATAACATAAAGCTGTAAGGTTTTTCCAGGCTAGAAACATATTTGTGTTGCAGCTCATTTCATTCATTCTGTGTTTGAGTGAGTTCAGATGCTAGGATGATCTCAAGGTAAGAAGTGTTTCTAATAGAATTCAAGGTTTAGTGCATTGGAGAGGGTTTCCTTTACCAGACCATAATTCAGCTGATGGTGGTTGCTATATTGTAAAGTATTGTTGTCTTGGGATAATGTTTTAGCAAAGTCAGGAAAATAGAAGCAATAGGAATCCAGTTCTGTGAGTCACTACCAGCATTTAATATTCATACCTGCATATTCTAGGAACAGGGGCCATCATTCATTAAATTAGTTGCCCAGATGAAGCAGTTAATTGATGAGCTGTTAACTTAAGGATAACTGGAGCTCTTTTTGTCATCAGTGAAAAGGTATTGCTTGGGAAAAGCATTATGATCGGGATAATAATTTTAAAACGTTCAGCAAGTATAGGATGAAAACAAGATTCTAGGTTTTGTTCATCACTCTTTTCTCCTCTGGTTTTGCTCCTTTCTGCTGCTTCTCACATTTTCCCACAAATAAGATTTTCAGTATTTACACCAAATAGTCTGTTGTAGACTTAGTACCAGGCATTTGCTATCAGATGCTATATGAGTAGCCGAGGGAAATTTTAAGGGAGTAAAGACAAAGTTTACTTGACTTACAGTGAATTAATCACTGATTTGTAGATATCATCTCCTTTCCTCTTGCCCATCCCTGTGAAGTCTTTGAACGATCATTCAACCTCCATCACGGGTAACAAATTTTTGATAGTACTTAGACAAAGTTCAACATTATTTTTAAATTTTTTTGGATCATTGGATAAAGCTGATTATAAATAATGAAAAGGAGAGATGTTTGGGATGATTGGACTATGTTCAACAAGAAACTTGTGAAGGACTTGAAAAAATATTAGAGAGTTCTCTAGTAACAGGTAAAAGCAGCTTACATTAAATTTTCTGATGTTTTGATATAATTAAGTGATCTGTTTCACAGAAAATGGTGGCAAGGAAAATGGTAGACATGTTACAGATTCCAATTTAAGTTCTAAGGAAAACATAGGAAATTAAATACTGACAAAAGTTTGCTGTACTTGTCAGGAGTCCTGCTGCACAGAGTGATTTGGTAGGTTACTTAACAAGGGCTAGTGCACAGCATAATTATGTTAAAGGAAACTGGGAAATAGAGAACACTGAGCAGCTCTTTTAGGTGACCAAATCCAGCTTTATGTGAAGTCGGGTTTGTACTGAGATGGCACTAAAAAGCAGATTGTGACTCCTCTGGTTAAGACAGGCATGAGCACTGGGAGCTTTATGTCCTGAGGTAACAGCCCCCTCCCTGCCTTTCTCATGGTATGGGCAAAGACAAAACCCCAGTACTGACACAGAGAACAGGCAAGTCTAGTGCATATGTCACAAATTAAGGTGGAAGAAGAGCAGAAACACTGCTTGCCTTGGGGATCATGAAAGTAATACCAAGTCCTGTCCTTAAGTACCAGTTGAGTGGAGGTCTGATCTAAGAGTTCAGAATCAAGTGACAAGAATATGTGCAAGTTAAAAAAAAAAGAGTTGGCAGAAAATCTTTTCTCTAAAACCTTGGGATAGTTAAATGCAAAATGGTTGTTAGAAGGCCAGTAGTGTTTTTTTTCCTTAGATCAGTTCTTCTTAAGTCAGAGGAGGAGTGTTTACAAGTTACCATTCTGTATTGTTTACAGTTGTTGCAAATTTATAGATTTTGGGGGATTATGTTCAAGATGTCCATATCTAAAGCTAAGAAGTAAAACTGACAGATGTGTAACTGAGAGTTCTGCACTTCTGGTGAACAAAAGCAGTACAAATGTGTAACTTAGGTACTGGAGATGAATGCTCATATCAAGAGAATTGTCAGTGTTGGTGCTATGTCATTTTTATATTTGTCAGTTAGGCAAATTGTATTGACTTCAGTATCATGTAATTACATTCCAGGAAAACTTTAAACATGGTACATATTTGGATTGAGATTGACACTCAGTTTTCTGGCTGATGTGATTCCTCTCTACACAGTTGTTGCTCTTCTTCAGTGAAAGGGCATCTGAAATAAGTGCAAGTATACTTAGGTGCTACTGTTTCTTCAGGATATTAATTTCTGCCCTTAGTTCTGGGGTCATACTGTTGTTGATCAGGCAGCATGATACCTGAATGCACAGGTGTGCTGTGGCTGCTGAGGAAACATCTGTACTGCTGGCATCTTTGCTGACAATTGCATTGATACTGTATGCTGTATGTGCTGCAGCTTAGGTCCTTAGGAAATGATCCCTTGCTGGGGAAGAGGAGGATTGGCCCAGCTACTGCCCTCCTTGCAGGTGGCCTGTACTGAATAATTTAACATAAGGATTTGACACCTTTGGAAGCAGCAGCCAGTTACCTTTCGACTTGTAATTGTCTGTGTGCTTTCTTTTCATAGTTTTTCTCCTATTAATTTTTAATACTACTATTTCAAAGAATAGAAAATGTCCAAATGACAAGAAACAAAAGCCCATTAATTGTCTTAGTGTTACGGGGAAAAGGAAAAGTGGAATAAAATTGAATATGTTGCATAAGGTCTTTTGCACTAACACCTTCCATGAACAGTTCGTTCCATAATAGGTCCTCGCTGTCCTTGTTTTATTTTTGAGGTATGCCAAGATAAATATTTCAGGCAAAAAATTTAATTTTGTTTAATTTTATGATTCTTACCTGCTTTTAAAAAGACAACCACACCCCCTTCCCCTCTGCCCAGCAACAGACAGCCCTACAAAACTGCAGATACAGTGTACAGTAAAAGAAAGTTATTTCTGATCTTCCTTAGCTGTGTGTGCTTGACTTGACAGTCTTGTAAACAGTACTCTAATCTAGAGAAAGTCTTGGGATTAACCTATACCAGAAAGAAAAAGGAACAATCATACCTCTAAGGAATAAAAGTATGTACTAAGGGAGTTAGTGCAGAATAAGTTACTGTGCTTTCAATTTTCACCTTTGCTTTTGTTACACCAGCTTTCCTCTGCAGGCAGGTTTAAGGGAAGGAAAATTTTTTAAGGGTGAAACTCAATTTTCAAAGGGGAATGGGATTTAACAGTACAACTGTCATTATGGTTTGTGAGCTGCATGTAAAGATGTTGAGAGTTTTATGGCTTACATTTTTAATGCAGCTGTGTATAAACGTCTTTTCTACATTCTGCTGCAACATCAGTTTTATATCATGTGGAACTAAGCTATTTTACCTTCTATTTAAGCATATTCCCAGGTATCATTAAAAGTAACATTTTAAGCCAGATCTTGTGACAAAATGGCAGCTAAATGCACTGTTGATTATAATACTGTTTCTTCAAGCTACTTTCTGGAAAAGAGGACTATTTATCATTGTACAAATCTGTGGATACCACTCATGCTGACTTTTCACCCCTATTTTCATCCTTGTTTTCTCCAACAGAAAGGAGAGCCAAACTGCAGTATCTTTTCTCCAGAAACCACAGAGCAGCTGACCTTTGAGATTCCTCTGAATGATTCTGGCTCTGCTGGACTTGGTGTGAGCTTAAAAGGCAACAAATCTCGGGAGACAGGAGCTGATCTTGGGATTTTCATCAAATCCGTTATTCACGGAGGTGCTGCTTTTAAGGTAGGGAAAAAGCACATCAGGAGGTGAATATGTTAAAATTCTGCCATTTCTGTGTCGGATGCTGAATCTCACTTGGGAAGCATTCTATGTATGAATACCTTTGTCACTCATTCCTTTGGGTGAACTACAAATCTAACGTTTTGTCCCATGGATTCTGGGGGTTTGTGTGAAGCAACAGAGTTTGCCAAAGTGGAAGTGAATTGGTGCAAACCTTAGGGAACATTTGGATGCTGCAGAAAATGGGGAAGAGAAGGAAGCCTCCCCACAACCTACAGGAAGAGAAGAGTTTGGTTCAGTGACAGAGAAGCTGATACATACACTGTGCCTGTAAATAAAAAACTCAAAATTTTCTTCTTTTTTATTCATAATATTTTTATCACTATATTAAAAATGTGTCTTGGCTAAGCCTGACATCAGTTTTGTAGAAGTTATCAGTTGTTCCTGAGGTGGATTGAATAGGTAATATTAAATTGGTAAATGAGAGTATTATGACTTGTTCTGTTCCTTCTAAGCACTGTACAAAGACTGTTGTATATTTTATTATTAAAAAGTATTTGAGTTATTCTCTAATCTTTAGGAAATCTGTTGATTGCATTTTTTCCCCCCAAATAAAACTTGGAAAAGGTAACTTCTCTGAATTGGGAAGAAATTACTTAATCTTTCAGAGCTAGTATGTTTAACACCTGTAGAACCATAATGTAATTTCTGTCTTTTATCTCGGCAATTCCTTGCAGGTCTCTCTTCTGTAAAAATACCTTTTAATTCAGCATTATGTAAATTGCTCTACTGACATGAACCTGCTGAGTAAGACAATTCACAGCATTAAAACTTCAATGATCATCTATTTACAGCAGCTAGTAAATAGCAATAATCAAGGTTTTAGGTTTCATGAGATTGTTTAATAGTTCCCTGCTTCTGTTATTTACCTGTCCTAGTCTCACGGTTATTTCAAAGCTTGGATCTTCTGATTGGATTACACCAGAACTGAGTTAACACACATTTGGCTAAATTAGGGCTGGATAAACTCAATTCATGTGCATATCTGCTGCTAAGTGTGGCTCATTTTACTGTGGAAATGAGGCCGCCCTCTTTGTTTTCCCAGGTCTGTGTCCACACCAGTTGCAGTGACAGTGCATTGCCATGGATAAACTCCTTGTTTTGAATAGCCAGGCTGTGGAGCCACATTCCATATTAATGGACTGGCTGCCTGACCTGACACATCTAATGACCTTTATATAGAACACAACCTAGTCAGTGGGTATTAACAATTAAAAAAATTTCTTGTATCAAGTTTAAAAGTGTGCATAAATGTTTAAAGGTGTCCTATTGTCTTTATTTTAAATCTCTTATTGGAGCAAATTTTGAAATGAAAAGCCTTTCTTTCCAGCTGGTAGTTGTCCAGAGCATTTTCCCATGCTATTCATTGGTATTTTCTGAAATGGATTATTATGGATTAAGACATGTGCATTTGCTTTTCAGTGTGCAGTGTTTTCTTGGGAAACTGTCACAGGAGGAAATCTTAATGCTCACTGACATGAGAATTCTTTCACTATTTCTCACTTCTGCATTTAGAATTTAGTTGTTTTTTTTTGTATTGGTGTATCATGTTAGTATAAATGGGGACTTTATCCACAGTCACTGCTTGTCCTCAAAAAAAGAAATGTAATACATAGAATTTCAACACATTTGTTTCACTGATAAAGTAAATGCTCAATCCTTCTAAAGGTTTTGAGACATTAAATTTCTTTTGCCCATGTGTTTTTTGGAATGAAGAGTAGACTATGAGATGCAGACCATCTTTTTTTGTTCCCGTTACTTGTTATTGGCTTGAACCAAGGTCTTAAGAAAGGCCTAATATTTTTAAGTATTTTGATATATTAACACGTTAATCTAGCTCCCATGGCATTGCAAAGTGCAGTAAGGGATATTTTAAAAACCATAATGGAAAATTTCAGTATTTAATTCTATCTTTTATGATTTTTCTTTTGTCTTAGCTAAAGGTTTTAGAAAATGTAAATGCATGTAGCATCATACATGCTACAGGAAGACCCAGTCTTCTTTAATGCTCTTCCTAGAAAATCAAACAATAATGCCTTAGAAGTTCCAGTGTATTCTACAACCGTATCCTGCAGGAATAAAATCAGTTGCTTTTGCTGATTGAACCATTATATCCCTTCTTAACCTCCTTCTGTAATTTTGAAGTATCTATTTTTTTAACATCCCTAAGATAAAGAAATTACTGGAATACTTGATATTTGTACTTATGCAGAGCCTTTCATGTGAAGAACATTTGACTGAGTTTAAATGCATTGTTATTCCCCCTAACTTTGAGGATCTCAGCCTTGTTCAGCTCAAGACATCTTGGCTTTTCACTTATAATGCATTGCTGAGGATCAGGTACTTGCAATCCACTGCAGCTGAAACGAAACAGAGCCATTATAGGAAATAATGTAATATTTTCTGTGTGCTTTGTTCAAATCAAACATGATGTAGCTCAAACGTCCTTGGCCCTTCTGCGTGCCACTGCAATAAATACTGCTCATTCTCTGCAATGCATGGGGAGATTGGATAATTCCAATAATTGTCATTAGGGCATTTCTGACAGAAATGTCATTGGTGTGATAAGGGAAATAGCTTATTGTGCCTTGATTAAAAATGTAAATCCTTGAAGATCATGGCATTATATCTTCCTGCTCTACTGTCAAAGTGGGAGTCATGTGAATGACTGTGAAGAATATGGCAGCCATGTGGTGGTGGATTCTGCCCCTTGCTGTGAGTTGCCATAAAAAACCCTGCATTTTTTGAATAAGTGAGAGAAAAATAACATCAGCCTCTATTAGAATAGCTCACTCGCAGTTCCAGAGATGGCATTTCAAAACTGTTCTGCTGAAATGCCAAATGTTGTTTTCCTACTCAAAAGCCACAAAGAAACCTACCTCTCAGAGATGAAAGAAGAAACGTGTTAAAACAACATTTAGCTTGTTTAGAGCCAAGCAGATTTTCTTGCAGTTCAGGCTTCCAAACCAGGCCATAACACAAGGGATGTGAAAATCTGTGTTTGGAAACTGTTTAGATGTCAGGATTTTTTTTTTCCTGGTCTCTAAAAAGGCAAAAGGTTTTTCTGTGAAGTAACTTCTGCCTGTTGTGTGAAAACAGCATTCAGCTGTTTTACAGCCTGTCTTGTACAGGTGACTTAGCAAGTGTGGATGATCAACAGTTACAAATGATGCACATCTTTTTTCTTCGATCACAATTGAAGTCTTGGATTCAAGTTGAAATTTTCATTTAAATGCTGCACATAACAGAGTGGGAAGAAAGGAGGAGGCATCAAAAGAAGCCCTTTAAGAAGTAATGCAATTATAATACAAATAAATATAAAGTCTCATACAAAAGTACTACAAGGAAAATTCAAATTGGGCCAGTACAGAGCCTTGTGAGACTCAGTGACTCATTTAAAAATGCGTGCTGCATTCAGGACAGTTGCATACTTAACAGATGTAGTCGTGACAAGATGCATTTGGCATTGTATTTGTATATACTTTAGAAAGAAACTTTAACAGATATTTTAAATGGTGTTTTTTTTCCAGAAAGGAGAAACAGTAATCCAAGAAACTGTAGGACATGTAGCGGGAGGACATGAGAACCTGTAAAAATTTCAAAGTCTTACAGAAACTTAAAAAAAATAAAATATTTTTTCCTTACACTGCTATTGCTCTGAATAGCTCCTTTCATTTCAGCAAATTTTGATTGAACACAGAGGAATTACAACATGTGCAAATAATAAAATTTTTTGTTCAACAATGTTAACTCTTGTCTCCCTAAACTTCAGCTCTTGTGATGGAAGCATTTCTATGTAGAGAAAGGGTGGGGTTAACGTACTGACTTTGACTGTATGTACATCTAAGCTGGCATAAAATATTCAGCAGAGAGGTGGGGGAGGTTTCAGTATCTCTTCCAAGTGGTTTTTCTGTTTTCTGTCCTCCATTCCCACACCCTTCCAAGAAAAGTTTTATTTCTCTTCATTTTCCTTCTGTGAGTGACTCATCTCCTAATTACTTCTTTCCATCTTCTTGTCCATCCCAGTCTACTTTGGATTTTGTTATATACTGTTTTTTCTTCAGCTTTGTGGCTTATCTGTATTTTGCTGTAGTAATGATGATATGCAGTTCCAATACTTAATAAAGCTGGGTGTGTCACAGCTACTGTAACTCACTCAAAAATGACTTAGACTTGGCAGCAATAGCAGAATAGTGAATTGAGTATCTTAGTTACAGAAAAAATAGAAATCAGATAGTATATATATTTTGTATTCCTCAGATGCATGAAATATGTAAACAGTTCGGATGAGTGCCTTATGAAGAGTTTGTGCTGAGTCTGAATGAATCAGACTCAACCAAGCACTGTATTTCTGTCCAAGATCTCCCCCATTGTTGATTCTTTATTGCCTTAAATCAGATGTCTTTGGTTTCATACTCCTTCTCCTCCTTGTTTAAGGTCTAATACCAGCCTGATAATTGTGAACTTCACAAGCTTTAAAAGAAATTCCTGTGTCTCAATTAAATAGACCTTATTTTCTTGATAAAGAGATAAAGTCCATGGCATGGTCTTTTATGAAAAGAACTAAATTACAGATCATAATGACAACAGCAATAGGACTCCTAAATCACAAAATAGCAGTGTTCACAATTTTATTACACCCACAAATGTCAGTAAACCTTGGTAAATGAAACTGAATTACTTTTTCAAATCATAGGTTGCTTGATATGGCTCAACCCTAATTTTGTTATTTGGATGTTGTATAATAGGTACAACATTAATTAGTAAGGATGCTTAAGTTTTAGTGATCACTCTAGTGAGGACACTGGCCCATGTGATAGCATGAGAATTGTGACAAGACACACACCGTTAAGATTGTAAGACAAAATTTTTGGAGCTATTTCTTACCAGATCTTAATAGTAGGTAATAATGCATGAAAAATAGGTTGTAGTACTGCTTTGTGGTTGCAGTGTGGATACTAATATTTATAGCATTGTCCCTTTAAAATAAAAAAAAAGCTCATTTTCCTTTTTTTTCTGGGAACGGAGTGGCTGGGTGGTTTTTTTGTGGTATTATTTTGGTATTGCTTGTTTAGTTTGGGGTTTTTTTAATTGTTTAATTTTTTGAACTGATACAAATAAACTGCAAATGCAAGAAAAACAGTAGTCTGCATGAATGTCTATGTTTGTATTTGCACTTTGAACTCTTTCCAAAAATGTAGTAAATACAAAGCTGAAAATTGCCAATTACTGGACACAAAGTTATTTCTGGCACTGTCTTTTATTTATTGTGTTACAGGAGCAATGTCTGATTGTCTGCATTGTGCTTTCCCCTATGTAGCACCTGTGCTTACTAATTCTTGTTTGTTGTTTTTTTTTTAATTGTGTTTGTTTTTTTCTTGCAGGACGGTCGCTTGCGAGTAAACGATCAGCTGGTTGCCGTGAACGGGGAGTCTCTCCTGGGCAAGTCCAACCACGAGGCCATGGAAACCCTCAGGCGCTCCATGTCCATGGAAGGCAACATTCGTGGCAGGATCCAGCTGGTCGTGCTCCGCAGGCTGGAGCTGCATGCTGAGGTGAGGCAGGAGGTGCATTTATTGCAGCAATGGCTTTCCAGTCCCTCTGGTGTTGTGCGTAAGAGATGATGCTTAAAGACTTGGTCACAGAGATCTCCTGGAGAGGGGACTCACAAAATATTTCTGGTTGATATCTCCTGGTCTTGCTGGTCTTGTTGAGACTAGGCTCAAAGGTGCTTCTTATTTTGATCCAAAAAGTATTAAAAGAAAATATGATTAAAAAAAAAAAGTTAATTTGGGATTAATATGGTGATGTAGTTTTGACTACCTGCTACATCCTCAAGGCAATTGCTGGGATAAAGGCAATTTAAATTCTTCTGACTTCATTTGTTGTTATAATCAGACACCTGAGTATCTTATAGTGACTAGGATTTTACTTTACTCTTGCTTTTTTTTTTCATTAGTACTTAATGTATTTTTGAGTGTGTTTTTCTGGACCTGTTACGTCTTTTTATTAGGGGTTGGGCTTTTTTTGACCTTCAAGGAATTAAATATTTTACTTTTCCTAGTCAGATGAAGATTCCTTCAAGATGGGTTTCTGAGTTGATTAACATAAAATATATTTAAGGTAACAAAATAAGAAAATAAATGCATTTTTAACTATTATGTTTTCTAGACATCATATAAATGGATGTTTGCCAGTCACTTCTTATTTTGAAAAAGATTGATTTTATGATCTCCCTTGCTCTCTTTCATTTATGCATGCACACACATATACACACTCATTTCTCATCTTTACATAGATAATGTACAGATATATGTAGATATACTGTCTGCCTTTTCTACTCACCCCAGTTTTAATTCTAACCCTTGAGCAAATATTTTAAGCAGTTTTAAATACCTGTAGAGTTTTTTAAAATGAAAGTACTCACAAATGCGTTTGGGGTGTAAAAGATTGTAATAAATCTCATAGAATGCCAAGATATTTCAGGCTTCTTTTTTAATGACTGGAACATTTTAAAATGTTACAAACAATCATGTTTGTGGGTGTATTTGCATAAAATTCCAGAGGGAGGAAGAGGATGCAGGTGTCTTGTAATTTATTTGACTCAAATATTTTTTCTGATAATTTTCTATGTAATTTACTACCATCATTTATTGATTGAGAAGTGGATTTAGAAATATATAGTTTCCCAAATACTATGCTCTTACTTTGTTGGGAGGACGCTTTGGAAATGGCTCGTGATGTCAATTGCACCAGGAAAATATGAAAAGTACCCATTAGCAATTCTGGAATATCCTAGAGGAAAACACATTTTTGCTTTCCTTTTATATGTGACAGCATCCTGTTTAAGGAAGAATTATGAAGTATAGGTTACATTTATTGTGCTCTTTCGGGATATAAGAAAGATAGTTCACCTTCAGAGAAAGTTCATCCTACATGTTTTCTTTATAACTAAAGCTACTTCTTTTTAAAAAGCTTCCAATCAAGCATCAGATTAACCTAGTAAAAGTATGAGGCTGCTTTTTATAGTTGAGTGTATAGTTTTGAATATTATCCAGATGCATGAAGGAGGTAAATAGTCTTGACTCATGCCCTATGAAGAATGCATAATGAGGTCTTGATTGAATCAAATTCATTTTAGACAGGAATTAATTTTTATAGGGTAGTCTTTGCGTTCAATTGTAATTCCATTTGAGTCTGGAGACCGTAGCAGAAATGGGTTGGTGCCCATTCTTTTCTTTCCCCAAAACAGCTACCCGAGCACTGCATCTCGGCTTGGCAGAAGGAGAATATGTTTAGAAATGCATTATTGTTTTTATTGGGCAGGACACTAATGGAGGTCTTCCATGACAGCTATGTTTTATAAGCTGAATACTTGAATTAGGCTGGTTACTGATCAGTTGTTGGGATATTGATTGTGTCATTTATCAAAGAGCTGGAAAAGCAGATTTGCTGTTGCTGTTAATTCAAGGCTCCTTATCCCGCTGTGTCTCCAATGGATAGTTTGAAAAAGCAGTTAACGTGGACTTCACAACCTAAGGAAGCTTATGTAAACTAATACTCCAGTTTCAAGAGGAAACACAACTGTCAGTCCTGTGTGGGGTGTGTGTGTGTTTCTGTATGGAGGTTGAAAATAACCTTTTCAGATGGCTGATTCTGCACTGAGGAGAAGGGAATGTTGCATGTGCCCTCTGTCCACTAAGCTTAGATTTGTAGCCATATTGTCACCATGAGCATCCCAGCACTGATTTGTGTTCTGAGCTGCACTTTTTTGCATTTTATTATGCTTGTTTTAATTGTATTTATTCTACTACTATTTTATTACGATTTTATTTTTATTAAGTTACGTTATTTATTATTAAGCTTGAAGAACAGGTTGCAAGGAGGTGTAACATGCTGTCCTTCCTTATGTCTTGGTTTGCAGGCAATCACTTGCCAATACATCAAATCTCTAGCATCATTTTAAAAATAAATTACATGGGTTAGATACATGCATTTCTTCTATAGATGTGACTATGGAATTTTTTTAAATGTATATTTAGTATAAACATTTGCTGACATAATGAACATGCAATTTAAAAATAGAAGCCAGTTGGATCCTGCTTCAGAAAAACAGATATAAAATCACAGAAAATATAAAGGTTGCTTTGAAAACTAGCCATAATATTTCTCCTGTGTGGGTTTTTGGTTTTCCCTGGATAATGACTACAGAAATGTCTTTCTGGGTCTGTCCCAGTTTTAGAAACTGTGATTTTTTTTTTCCCAACTTTTTTCCTTTGAACAACTGCTCAGGAGAATAAATTAGGCTCTATGGCATGTATGGGATGGGGGGTGGGGTAGGAAATGTCTCAAAAGAAAAGCTGACTAGAGGTGTGACAGGAGTTTGTTTAGCTGCTAGCCAGAAGACCTGCGTTGGGGAGTTTGGTGTAACTCCTTACTTGCAAAACTGTTCTAGTGTGTGATCATCAGAACATATGCACTCAGTCTCGGGGAGAAGGGAACCAGCTGGCTGGCAGAAAAATACCATTGGCATTGCCCATGTTCTTGTGTTGACAATGTCACAAGCTGCCCTCCCAGATGGAGAATTTGAATGAAGCCAGTTGTGGGTCATAAAAAAAAAAAAAAATCTTCATTTTTGTGCATCATTCTTAATGGTTGTTATTGCTTGGATGTTGTTCTTATTTCATGGTCAGCAAAACCAGACCGCAATTTTGAAGAGTTCTTTCAAGTTTCTCATTTGAGAGGAGGCAAAACACAGTGAACACATTATATCACACTGTGTCCGTGCACTGTCTGCAGTGATGGATGCACTTCTGTGTTGTTGAATATGTAAATTTTGTGTTGCAATGTGTGGTTCTGTTTTTTCCCTTAGGAACGCTCAGACCAGGGAGTGTTTCAAAAATCAGCCTTTGACAGGAGTCATAACTTTGCAGCTGCTTCCCGACGCAATGATGCCATTCTCCAGCAATTTGTAACATGCAGTCCTCAGGAAGGAATAAAAGGTAGTCTCTGTGTATCCTTCTCTGTGCTGAGAAGGAGAGTGCTTTGTGGTTTTGTTTCCTGAAATCCACAGCCTCCAAACGCAGTTAATTAGAGTGAGTGCACACTATGTTACTTTGAGGCTTGAAGATCCAGCGAGGGTGGGAGAGCTGACTCAGAAGTTGTGAATGAGATTCCTGGCACAAATTCTAGTTTAAGTAACAGTTTCTAGCTCGCTGCCCCAACACGTAAGGCGGGATAAAAAACAAATGATGAGTGCAAAATATATGTTGTCAAAATGTTTATTTTCTATATATCTTTAATGAGCGCAATGATTTTTACGTTTAATTTTTAGATTATGTCCTAGGTTATTATAAGCTTAATTAATTTATACTAAAACGTGATGTTTGAAAAGTGCACTTGCTTATTTTAGACTTTAAGGTAAAATTTGTTCAAAGGTTAGAAACATTGCCCTAATTTACAAACTGGAATTATATTAATGAACTCATTAAAAAGAATTAGGTAATTGTGTAAATTGTGCAAAGGAAACCTACATGGGCGAACATATGGAAGCATGCAAGTAAGAGCATTTGAGGCCACTTCTATTCCAGTCTTTTTTCATTTCTGATGGCAAACTGTACTATCTGTCCAATATGCTCCTGACTCAGCAAGGCACTAGTTATTTGAAAAGTTTAAGTATTTGAGATGGTCTTGACCCCTATCCTTTTAAGTGTGCTTTCATTCTTCAAGCCAAGCACATAGCTAAATACCTTTCAGTAGGAAAAAAAGATTTTCTTTGATGTAATTGAATTATGCATGATATTTCCCACTTTCATAGACAACTGTGGAATCAGGGTAGCCTGCAAAAAGTAATTTCATAGGCTGCTATGATGACTGTGTGGGGCACTTTTAATCAAACCAAAGAGACTTTGTCTGTAAAATTCAAGAGAAACTCCTATAGAATGTAGGGGTAACTTATTTGTGTTGACTTAAATATTTTGATAGTGTGACTCCAGGCAAAGAATTAGGTATAGCTTGAAGCACTGTAAATATTCAAAGGCCAGATTCTTTTGCTTAGATCTACCTTACATTTCTCTTGTATGGTATTTACAGTCACTCTGTGAGAAAAGGGTCCAATCCTTGGAGCTAGCCTGCCCTGTAGAGTTAGGCATTACCAAAGAAATATCAGAAAGCAGCACATACCTTTAAATGCTTTGTTAAAAACCATAAAAGCAAATGCTCTGAAACCATTGATGCAGATGAGTGGCAACTGCTAACCTGTCACTTACATTCAAAACAAAGTACATGAAGAGGTGGACTTTCAGATAAGGATTCTTCAACTGCGATCCAAAAATCAGGATGACTAGTTTTCAGCTCAGTTATAAAATTATTTTAAATAGGCATCTTTTTAGTTAGAGAATTAAGTTAAGAAGGCATTATAGAAAAAAAAAAAAAAGAAAAAAAAGTGATGGCCTCAGAAGAGAATGTGTTGGATGTGAAAAGGAAGCTTTGTGGTGCTGCTGGCACAGGGAGGGTTTGGTGTGGCTGGGTCTTCACAGCCGTGGCCTGGGAAGTGATTGGAATTGGAGTCAGTGGACAAGAGATGACAAAGATGTTGCTACCACTTACTCAAGATATCATTGCATTATGATTTGCATTGAAGTTTTGGCATTTGATGAGTAAAATTTCAGTGATCTTAATGGAAAACTGCACAGGCACTTGCAGCAGGAGGGCTGTGGGACAGCTCTGATAAGAAATTGTTTTGGTGAAAGACAATTCAGGCTTACACTAGTGTCTCACATTGCAGAAATAGTTCTCTTCTTTTGAAATCATAGTATTCATTATTATTGAGCTAATGCTCATTCTGCTTTCCATATGAGCCTGTCACCTATTTGCTCCCATCACTGGTTTATTTTTTTTTTTTTGCATTGATTCTAAAAAAGTTCTGTCCTCGGTGTTTGGAGGCATCTGTAAGGGTGAAACACTGCATGTGCACAACCCTCTTTTATCTCAGCTATGAGCTTCAGGTTGTGTGTCTGTTCAGGGACGTGAGTCACAGACCTAGGGAGCTTCTTGTGTCAGGCAGGAACAGATCCTTATACATACTCGGTGTGCTGTCCACATTTTGAACATGCAAGTGCAGTTGGTACATTTTGCAAAGAATAATAAAACACAGAAGAGATTTTTAACATAATATGGCATCTGATGTAAGAATTTAATCTAGGAGCTGTATTATGTTTCATAGAATGTCACTTTCTTAATTAATGTTTTCTAATAAGTTATTTCCAGTACCATTCACTGCTCCTACCAATAAAATTGTTATAAAAGCTCAGCAAAAATACACTGAAGCTTGGCCTGCTAATATTGCTGTCTGTTTTAAGACTCTTTTTTATTATACATGAGCAAGAAAAAATAATGTCTGGGGAAAAGTGCTTATAGCCAAAACATTAAATTTTGTCTTGCCTGTGGATATTTAAACAAAGGGGGAGGGGATAGTGATCCAATATTGAAATGCTAGTGTTTGTTCTATTTTTGCATGAATAACACTTGCTGCCTTCAGGTCCTCACTTCTTTTGCTGCCAAGCTGTTGCACGGTGTTTTTTAGTACAATCTCTTTGAGAATTGATCCTTTAGGGCCAGCAGCTTTACATTTCTGGTATTGAAAGATTACTGGAATGTGTTCCATTAGAGGTTCTGATATATTTCTTATAACCCTATATTATAAATAGTTATAGGGAAAATGCTCTCATCTCTCTGTTAAGTAGTAAAGTAATCAAATTTTCTCTACTACCTGAGACTGCCGAATCCTCATGGTTGTACAAGCAGCACCTCTGTTTTCATACATAGGTAGTAACATCAAGATAGAAAATTAAGAAGTGACATTTTTAATTATTTAGATTTTCCTTGTAGATGCTGCATGTGTCTTATAGGCAGATGCAATTTTTACTCTGCCTGAGTTACTCTTTTTTCCTCTCTTAGTCTGTTTAATATCTGAAAATTCAATACATTTTGTTCGGTGCTTAGATATATCTGGATCTCTTAAGGTCATTTCCTGAGGTCTTGAACATGGAGCCAGTGACTGCCCCTTAGGTTAAATTCTCTCATGCTCTGGCTCCTGCTCCTATTTTACTGGGAGCTGTAATCCCTTGTGATCATTTCTGATTCACTGAGGAAGTCTGACATTTTTCTATGTGTACCCTTTTGTTACTGTAAGAAAAATACCAGTAGTACCATGATCAAACAGCCTTGGTGAAATGAGTACCAATTACTGTGAATCTAAGTTAGGATAACTACATGATGTGCTCAGTCACTTGCCATGGCTGTAGGAGTCTGCTCAGAAAGGCTAACCACAGTGTAAGTGTGGTGTAATTTTTTTTTTTTTTTAAAGTTTGTTGGGTTTTTTGTGGGTTGGGGGGGTGGTTTTAGGGTGGTTTTTTTTTTTTTTTTCTTTTTTGGGGTGTGTGGGGGTTTTTTTGTTTTCTTTTTTTGGGGGAGGGGGTTAAATTTTTTCCATCAGGCAACTCTTTCCTCCTTTTGATAACAATGGTTTAGGGTTTTACTGATTCAAAGGTTCTGTCTGGATTGTTGTGCCATGGATACATCTCTAACTTTGGGTACATTTCTTAATCTTTTCTTAAAATTTTGTTTCCAAAATATCTTCATGGCTGCAAGTTCTGTGAAAAACACTACTTTGTGTTTGTCCTAGGTGTGCTACTTGATAGTTAAACTGGTTGCCTTCTTGTTACTGTGCATGTGACAGTGAGAGCTTCCTTTTCACCTTATGCATGGCTTTACAATTTCATAGATTCCTCTTGTATCTCCTTTTATTGCTTCTTTCTCTAAACTAAAGAATCCTAATCTGTGGCCCTTGTAGGAGTGTTCATACCTGTGTCCAACCGTCCTTGCTACCTTTTCAAAGTGCTTCTGAATCATATCACATCATTTTTCAGATAGGAAGAATGAAATCTTAGACACTATTTAAAAATGAGGCACACCATTAACTATTGAGTTCTAGTGGGAGTGTTTGGACTTTTTTACACTTGTAAATGATTGCCTTCCTTTGACTTCACTAAGCACATACTGAAAGAACAATCCAGTGCACATCTCATGTACTGTTCCAGAGCCATAAGATCCTTTGTGTAAGTCTCAGGAGTTTTCCCCTACTTCCATGTGCATCACTTTGCAATCTCTGACAGGGAATTTCACCTGCCTTCCTTACTAATGTCCTGCAGTCTTTTTACAGAATTTCATGGTTTCCTTCATTTTGGTAGTTACTTCGGTATCATATTGAGCAGTATGAGTTCCTCTTTTGTTCTAAGTTCTTTTACCTGTGAGAACTTGCCTTTTACTTCTCATTTGTTTTCTGTTCCTATATTCAGACCTGGAAGAATGGGAATCACAGTGCAAGAAGCTCATGTGTATATGTAAGGTAGCATACCTGTATTTTACATCAGACCGCCAATCATTCTTTAAGGTCTCATAAAAACTTTCCTCCTCATCTGCTTATCCTCACTTTCTTTTGATGATGCTCACACTTTTCCTGAGATACAGGGTTTGAGCTTTTTTTTTTTTTTTCTCATCTTTAGGAGGCTATCCAGCCAATAGGAATTTTGTAGGATTCTTGAGCTAATAGTGTGGGTTTGTGGGTGTTGTTTTTTGTTTGGTTTTTTGGAGAGCTTTTGTTGGAATTTTTTTCCCAAATTTTTTGTTTGTTTGTTTCTTATATGAGTGCTCTTATCAAATAAATAGAATCTATTGCTTTCTCTTTCGATCCCTCCTTGCCAACCCTTTTTCTCTCAGGTTAGGTTACTGCTTTTAGACAGGATTGTACAAAAAGACTGCCAACTTTCTTTGCAACAGAACATTTCACGTTGAAGTGTGGCATGTCACGCTGTTAGATTGCTTACCTGCCATTGAAACCCAAGGAAGTGTCCGTGTTTCCTGTTAAGTTTTGGAGGGGTGAGGACATATTCGACATTGAAAAGTGCAGGGACTTTTTCTAAGATGATACCTTTGGGTTGAGAAGTGAATTTACAGGACAGTAATGAACTGACCTACAGTGAGCACAGCAGTCTTACTAAATATTGCTGATATTTGGGTGTTATTGCTTAGCAAACCACTGAATGGTTTGAGTAGTTCATATTTGTCTTTGTAAAAAGTGACTTTCTAGTGTAGCTGGATGCTGTTTGTAAAGGTAAAGAAGGTGTTACAGTAATGGTAGGAAAGTGAAGACTAATTAAGAAATGCCTCTTGTCTTGCTATAGGATAACAGAAATTTTTCTTCTTCTGAGCTCTTTGCTGAGAATGTGTTTTCTGTACACGAAGGGTGATAAATGCTCCCCATCAAAGGAACTGAAATCATGAACCTACAATCTGTTTGAATGCAGCTCTGGAGAAGTTAAAAATGGAGTAAAGCACTCCACTAAAATGGAATAAAGCAATTAGTGCCTTGCACTCAACTTTACTATAAGTACAAAGTTTCCCTATATTTACCTTTAATTATATATATGCAAATCTGAAAATCAGCTCTTCAGGAAAATCCCAAGAGGCGTATTTTCTGCTTGGTGTGATTTTAATTCTAGTTTAGTTAGTTTAGGGATTTGAATAATTTGTGATTTACTTCAGCATTGCTTGAGGCCTTCTAGTCATCAGTCAGTGAACTGGTGTAATGTAGTTGTTTCTGCAGGTCATTTAACCCCTTTCTAAATTTTGTTTCAGAGTCTCCAGCTTCTGATCATGGCAATGGGGAAAATGAAACTCCTCCACCTCTCCCACCACATCCTAGTGAGGATCTGCTGAATGAGGACTACAATCACAGGTTGGACTTCAGCTCTTCTTAATAGTTACAGCACTAATTGCTCAGTAGTGATTGTGATAATAGTTCTAATTGATTATAAAACCACCTTTTTTTTTATTATATTTGTACTACTTTCTTGAGTCACCTGGAAGATCTTTTAACATAAGCTGTGAATGTTATTTTAGCATTTAGTGTGTTATTCATTTCAGTTGTACATAAGCTGCAGTATGCCTGCTATCCATGATAGATGATACCTCTCTTGTGTTCAGTGAAACAAAAAAATTCCCAAAGCATAATCAAAAAAAAAAAAAAAAAAAAAAAAAAAAAAAAAAAAAAAAAAAAAAAAAAAAAAAAAAAAAAAGTTAATTTAAAACTGTACTGTGGGTGCAATGTGTAAATGCAGTGTGAAATCTCTTAAAGCTTTAAAAGTCCAAACCAAACACAGTTTGTAAAAAACTGAATCTCATGCCATTCAAAGATATTCTTGAGATTACAAAATGAATTTTCAGTAAGTCTGAACAATTGAAATGTGCAGAAGAAAAATTAATGAACACCAGTTGTAAAGGTATTAGGTAGATTTTTCAGATACTTTTTCAAAGCCTGACATTCTTGATAACAGCTATAAGCTTCAATTTCCTTAGTAAATACAGAAGTTTGGAGGTGCAGGCAAAAGTATAACAATGTTGAAGTTCACAATGGCTCATATTCTCTCTGTCTCAAGTAGTACAGGATTCAAATCAATGGCATCTTTCCTGATGATGAGGTATGCAGCCAATCCTGATGATGATGCTGAAATGCAACTTTGAACGTTGCTTCCTTACTTGCTGGGTGTTTTTGATAATCATGCATCTACTGCAATGATATTAAGAAAGTATGCATTTCAGTTAAGAATTCATCCATGTGCCTGTCCTTGTGTGCATGGGTGTGAGTAAAAACTACCATTAAATGATTGGTTGCATGTAGTATCAAAGGGAAAACGTATTTTATTATGGACACCTTGAATGCTTCATACAAGACTTGTAGAACTATTTTCTAACACAGAGTAATTGCACTAGAATAAGTTTGTTATTTCTGGTCTCCAAGGCAGGTATGTATGACATGATAAACAAGTCTACACAGTTCAGTGTAATTCAGCATTGCATTCTCAACTGCAGTTGTTTGTTAGAATCTGTTCTTAATTTTTTCCAGCAAGCTATGAGAAAAACATTCTCTTAAATGCTAATGATGTATTAAAATGATGATGAATTTACAGGCCCTTTGTCTCACCCTGACTTTCCCAGTGTTGTATTGTTTTTTCCATTTAAAAGTTAATTTCTCTTGAAATTGAATTGCTGTAT
The DNA here is from genome assembly GCA_013389925.1 of Aegithalos caudatus. NCBI lineage: Eukaryota > Metazoa > Chordata > Aves > Passeriformes > Aegithalidae > Aegithalos > Aegithalos caudatus. The sequence goes on along the minus strand of WEIU01013148.1, from coordinate 9,009 downwards.
CAAGTCACACTGATTTCACTGAAACTGCATTTCAACAAAATGCATAGGAAAATACTTAGGAAAATATTTTGACACTGTAAAACTAAACTCTTTGAATAATTTGAAAATAAATATTTTTGGTTTTGTAAGTCCTTTCTTGCCTAAGACTTCTTAAAAGAATAATAATTTCTGGTTCTAATCAAAAAGAGACACGTAAGATTTCAGACTGCATTGAGGTGTTGCATTTTCAGCTGAAAGTTACTTGGAGTTTCACTCCAGGTGCAATTTTGAATTGTTCAGGAAGTAAAAGAATGAAAAAAAACAAAACCAAAACAAAATAAAAATCAAAGCAACCAAACACAATACCCTGGAATTCTTCAGTCATAGCACACTTCATAAGACCTCCAGCCTCTGCCTAAGTGGTGTAAGGCTATAAAATAATTTTATATTAGCAGATGAAGTAGAATTGATCCAGGTACATTTGCCAGTATTTCTCCAGCATTATGTGGCATGTTATTCGGAAATGCTGTAGTTAGATAGAACTAGAAAAATGAAAAGAAAGTTATTACTAATCATCTACTTTTATGTTTCTGTCTGATGAGAAACCAGGTAACTGAAAGTGTTAAATCTCAGAAAAGGAAGTTAAGGATCAATATCTGATTTTAAAAAATACATGCTGTAAGCAACTGGAGGAAGAAACACATGTATATTTGTGCATTCTCTAATTAGTTCACTTGTGGTTTGAACCTGGTACCTTAATATTTTACATAACTTTTTTTTCCTCCCTACAGCCCTATCATAAATTCAGCAGTGCATTTAACAGATCAGCACATCAACTTCAGATCTTTGACACCAGCCAAGCAGTCTGACTCAATTAATCTGAAAGCCTCAAAAAGCATGGATCTCGGTAAGAAGGGCTGGTGTGACACATAGGTCAGCTTCTTAGCCTTAGCCCATCTACACCATCTCTGTTTCTTGCTTTTGTTTCTTTAACACTAACATCAGGGAGTAAGTTCTGCACAGGACCTACAGTGATGGGGACAATGGTCAGACTCCTCTAGCAGCTATTTGCAAATACTTTTTTTATTGGAGAAAGTTTGTTGGTTTCCTGTTTGATTTTGTTTGGTTGAGTTTTTTGTTTCTTTTTTTTTTT
>WEIU01013146.1:251-11904 GCA_013389925.1 Aegithalos caudatus | reverse complement strand
CTTTACTGATTGTTCAGGGAAAACAGGAAAAGCCATTGTTACTTGGAAAGATGGATCTGAGAGGCAGGAGCTGGAGGGTCATGAGGATGGGTCAGCCCAATTGGTTGAACTGAGGGCTGCTGTCATGGCATTTCAAAAATTTTCCCTGGTTCCTTTCAATTTGGTCACGGATTCCGCCTACGTGGCCGACATAGCACAGCAGTTGGAGTATTCAGTTTTGAAGAAAGTTAGCAATGCTGCTTTGTTTCATTTGCTGAAGACCCTGTGGTGTGATATTCAGGCATGGGTTCATTCGTACTACATTCTGCATGTGAGGAGTCATTCCAATTTGCCTGGGTTCGTAGTGGAAGGTAATGTGAGGGCTGACAAGTTGGCTAACCCAGCATGGGTAGCACCTCAGCCTGACACACTCATGCAGGCCAAGGCATCGCATGGGTTTTTCCATCAGAATGCACATACTTTGCAGAAGCAGTTTCAGTTGACTCCAACTGAGGCCCATGACATTGTAGAGTTGTGTGACGACTGTCACACACTGGCTGTGCCATTGCCAGCAGGGGTAAACCCCAGAGACCTTAGGGCCTTGGAGCCTTGGCATACGAATGTCATCCAAGTTGTCAAGTTTGGCTGGCTCAGGTATGTGCATCTCACTGTCAACACCTTCTCGGCGATGTGGGCTTCTGCTCACACAGGAGAAAAGGCCCGCAACATCATTGCCCACTGGAGGCAGGCCTTTGCTGTTCTAGGCATACCTTCTGCTGTGAAAACCGACAATGGTCCTGCTTACACCTCGCAGAAGGTAAGGCAGTTCCTGCAATTGTGGGGTGTGTCACAAAAGTTTGGCACCCCTCATTCCCCGACTGGTCAAGCTATTGTGGAACACACTCATGGTACTCTAAAGCAGGTTCTTCAAAAACAAAAATGGGGAATGCAGGGTGAAACCCTGCACAGTCGGTTGGTAAAAGTGTTGTATACCATCAATCACCTTTCAGTGCCACAGAATTTGAATAATCCTTTCATTTTGAACCATCACCTTTCGTTACAGGCTTCGGATGAGACGCATCAGCCTGAAGCAAAGGTTTGGGTGCTGAATTTAGTCACCAAGCAGTGGGAAGGTCCCTATGACCTTATCACTTCAGGGCGTGGGTATGCATGTGTATCCACAGATACTGGGGTACACTGGGTACCTGCAAAATGTGTTTGCCCTGACCTGCGATCGCAAAGGCAAAATCCGGCCGATAGGCAAACTGGAGACCGTGACCAAAGTGAAAGTCATCAATTGGATGAACCCTCGAGTGATGACTCAGATGCAGACGACGCGAGTGATCACTCCAATGGTCCCTCCACAAGCAGACACTGAACAATGTTCATTTTTCTTTTTTCTTTTTCTTTTTTTAAATGGAAAAGGGTGAAATTACTCCCTGCTCTTTTTCAGCCTTCTGATGTTTGCATTTTTTAGTGGAGTTTCTCACAGATTTTCATGTAAACAAAATCTTGTTTATCATTCCTCTCTTGAGGAGGGTCAATTGATGGACTTCTAGTTTGACCAGTGTGGATGGAGAGGTTATAACCTCATGCTCCAATCCATGGTCATTGTCCAAAATCTATATAAATCGAAGTAGGAAAATAAACTTCCCTTTTTTGTACCCTGATGACTGACTGCGTGCATTGCATTCATTTTGTGTCCTATAGTGACATGCTGCCTTCTCCCTTTGTTCCTGTTATATTTGTGTGCTGTCAGAGACTTTTGTCAGACTATCACCTGTATTATCTTTGCTTTCTCCTCACCACAGAAGGAAGAAGACGACTTTTCTGAGACATCTCACTATTGCTTACATTGCTTATAGAAGGCCAAGCACGTTCATGGTCTTTTAAACATAATTCAGTGTTTACATAATTTCTTTATCTTAAATTTTACTAATTTACATAACACTGTTTGAAAGTCACAAGAATAAGAAAAAATTGAATACTTGTGCAGTTCATACAAAGCATTTATACTAACTATAATTTTTCCTCCTCAGTACTTTATTAAATTTCATCAGAAATGTAACTGAGCTCTCAGCATATGAAAATCATCAGTGCATGCTCAAACTGCCATGCATGTTAACAGCACAACTGAAACAACACAACAGATGTTATATGAATCATAAAACAATGTCCCCCCGTCTCCCCCCCCTTGCGGGAGTGGACAGAGCCCTGCAAAAATAATTTGACAAAAGCTATTTCACTCCACTCTTGATTTCTAATAACATGTTTTAAAAGAGTCTTGAATAGACATTAAAAAATAAAACAATCACATAGTCTATCTGCCTATCTTGCAGGAGCAGGTATGTAATTTCCATAATAGTCTCCTGAAGGCTTCTCCTGTTGGAAGGTCACAGCGTCTCTGAGTGATCCATTGCAATGTCTGCTGGCTGAAAGTTCCTCTTAATATCTGAAACATAAGGTTCTTTTCCAGCCTACTGCCACTGTGAACAAATTATTTTCACTCTCTCTGCAACAACATTTTATGTGGTCCATCATCCTCCACCCTACCCTGCCCTTCTCTTTCATTCATCTTGAAATTAAACTGTACCCAGTGGGTCAGTCTAGCACAGGCCATTCTGAGCTGAGCTGCATTATTGAAGCTGCCTATGCAAGGTCTGGTCATTTGGCCACTTCCTCTGGTTCTCATGGGCAGCAGACAGGATCAAGAAAAGCCGAATGCTAGCAAGTGACACTCATAACATGTCTACTCAGTCAAAGGTTAAACATGCTTGATTGATAGAACAAATTTCTGTTCAGGTGAGTTTGTCATTTTTCTAAAAGAATGTACCTACTCAGGCTATACTTTTAGGGAAAATATTAACTGCAGGTTGCTCATCATGATATGCTTTGCTTAGCTTTCTATACAACCTAACATCCATTACTTCTAAAACATATTTAAATACTCAAAAGCAGTTACAGTCCCAAATCAATACTTTGTCCCAATTCGCAGAAAAAAAACAAAACCCTTCAAGTCTTTAGCTTTTAATCTCAATTTGCAGTAAGAAACTTTAGACAGAAATTTTGTGTCCCAAGGAGCATTTGTAAAGACTGCACTATCAGCCATTTGGGATAAACCTGGGTTCTCTCCCAGCCATCAGCTGCTCAGCAGATCTAGAGTCCTTCTGCCTTATGATGCCTAGATATATGAATTTGCTGAAATCCTTAGTGGATACTCAGTTTCAGGGATGTGTCTGAATAAGAAAGCATTCAGTACTGTCATAACCAGCTTGGTTAAATGACTGAATGCAAAATTTAGCTCCTGCTCCCTTTGAAGCTCAACTAGTGGAAGTGGACTAGCTGTTTCCAAAGACATGCTTTCTGCTAGCCCGTGAACATGTAATTGAAATAATCAAGGGGTTTGCTTAAAAAATAATTTCCCATAAAGATGCTGAAATACTTTAAATTAGAGTTTTTTCATATCTTGGTTTAGAAAGACAGGTGTCTGCCAGGGAAAGCTGGAGCTTCCCTTGGAATGGAGAATGTAAACCCCCTCCCTCCGAATTATTACAATTTTACAATTAGGGGCTTTCAGGCAAAGATATGGGAATAGGAATAACAGTTCTTTACTAGTATGTATAATAAAGCAAAACAAACAGCAACTACAGCATTACCAACAAAACAGAACCAGGAACCTCAAGTGCTTTACTTCACAAAACCCGGGGCAGTTTGATCTCGGTGCCTCTGCAGGACTCTCAGAGCACCAAGCTGGAATGGTGGAAAATCCCGGGATGGTGGATGAGATAAATCAGAAGCTCCACAGTGGTAGCTGGAATGGCAGGATGTCCCCAGCAGGCAGGGGCAGGATGTCCTGGCAGGGCAGGGGGGTGAGGGGCCACACAATAGCAAAAAGAGCAGTGCCGAAGAAGCTGTGATGGTGGGACAAGGCTGGCCCAGCTCTATCAGGGCAGGAGGAGGAGCTCAGAATTCCTGGGCACACGAGCAGATGATGGTAGACTTCCCAGGACTGGACTTGGTGGTGACAGTGAACTCCTCTCACAGCAAGCAAACAGCCTGGCCATCCTCCCTCTGATGCTGAGAGCAAAAGAGTAGTAGCTGCCTCTCCCCCCGTCCTTTACCTGCCCCAAAAACTCTCATGATCTTCCCCCTCCCAACTTTTGGCCACCTCTTTGCTTTGGTCAAGCACGCATAAGTACACAGTAGTTAGTCTCCTAGCAACTTATGGGAAAAAATTCTATAAGTAAAAAAGAGACAAATCTAACCCCCAGCACTTCACTTATATCTGCCAAGATCTTCCAGATGTTGAAAGCCTGATTCCTTGAAACACTAGCATCACCATTGCTGACATCTATTTTCCAATTAGCTGTCCCAGCTTTTACCTATTATAAGACACAGAGCTAGTCTTACAGGGGTCATGGAAGTCAGTTAACAACTTCCTCAAATAGTGACTTCCTCTTCTGGTACAGCACATTTAAAGAGTGATTTACAGTGCCATGGTGAATTCCACAGCCACTTAGTAGCTATTCCTGAGCTTTAAATCCAGCTGAGGGCATTAGGAGAGCTGGTTGACATTGTTGCAAGGCCATTTTCCATAGTCTTTGAGAAGTCATGGAGATCAAGGGTCTTCCCAGAAAACTGGAAGAAGGCTGATGCCACCCCCTACAAGATGCCACCACCTACAAGAAGGGCTTAAAAAAGAATTCAGGAAATTATAGGCCCATCAGTCTTACTTCAGTCCCTGGAAAAGTTATGAAACAAATCCTTCTGGCAGCTATCACAAGTCAAATGAAACATAATTGGGAAAAGCCAACACAAGGGCAAGTTGTTCCTGACAAACCTGATCCTCTTCTACGACAAAGTAACCTGCTCATTTGATGTGAGGTGAGCAATGGACACCCTCTACTTGGATTTCCCCAAGGTTTTTGATACATTTTCCCAGTTTTCTCCTGGAGAAACAGATGTGTTATGATCTAGACAAGTGGTCTGTGGAGTGGGTGGGGAACTGGCTGACAGGCCACATCCAGAGGGTGGTAGTGAATACCTCCTTTTCAAACTGGCAACCTGTCAAGAGTGGGGTCCCTCAGGGATTGATATTGGACCCAATGCTGTTTAATATCTTCATAAGTAATCTGGCAGATGTGTCCAAGTGTACCCTGATGAAGTTTGCCTATGATACCAAAATGAGTGGGGAAGTGGGCACTTCAGAAGGGAGACCCATCCTGCAGGAAGATTTAGATAGCTGGAAGAGTGGACTAACAAGAACCTTATGAAATTCAACAAGGACAACTGTAAGGTCTTGCACCTGTGGAAATATAATCCAGGAATGCAGCACAGACTGGGATCTACCCATCTGGAGAACAGCTTTGTGGGAAGAGACCTTGTTCACAGCCTGGTTTTGGTAGCGGGGGGGCTGCAGAGGTGGCTTCTGTAAGAAGCTGCTAGAAGCTTCTTCCATGTCCAGCAGAGCCAATCCCCAGTGGCTCCAAAGATGGACCTGCCTCTGGCCAAGTCTGAGCCAATTAGAAATGGTGGTAATGCTTCAGTGATAATGTATTTAAGAAGAAATCAAAACAAAAAGTTTGGGCACAGTTTTAATTCCAGCCAGAGAAGAGTGGAGTGAGAACATGTAAAAAGAACAAATATGCAGACACCAAGGTCAGTGAAGAAGGAAGGGGAGGAGGTGTTCTGGGCACTGGAGCCAAAATTCCTCTGCAGGCCATGGTGAAGACTATAGTGAAGCAGGCTGTTCCCCTGCAGCCCATGGAGGTCCATGCACCTGCAGCCTGTGGAGGAGCAGCTGTGGAGCTCCATGCCAGAGAAGGTGGATGTCTAGAGGAGGCTGTGACCTATGGAAGGCCTGTGGAGAGAGGGGCTCTGCTCCCATGCTTGAGCAGCCTGTCCTTGAAGGACTGCACCCTGTGGAAGAGTGACCCATCCTGCAGCAGTTTGAGGGGGACTTGCCTGTGGAATGGACTCACCTTGGAGTAGATGGCAGAGACCTGCTGCTTGTGAGATGGACTCATGTTGGAGAAGTTCATGGGGAACTGTTTCCTGTGGGAGGGACCCCATGGTGCAGCAGGGGAAGGACTCCTTTCCCTGAGCAGCGGGAGAAACAACAGGTGATGAACTGACCATAACATCCATTCCCTGTCTCCTTGTGCCACTGGAGGAGGAGGTAGAGCTGGGAAGGAGGGAGGGGGGGGGAAAGGTGTTTGTAGGAGTCTTACTTTACTTTTCATTAGCCTGTTCTGATTTTGTTAGTAATAAATTCACTTCATATCTCCAAGTTGAAGCTGTTTTGTCCATGATGGTATTTGATGAACAATCTCTCTGGATCAATCCATGAAGCCTTATTTAAATTTTGTCTCCCCTGTCCAGCTGCAGAGGGGAGTGGGGTGAGCAGCTTTGGTGGTTATTTGGCATCTGGCCAGCGACAACGCACAATAGAATCCTGGTGAACAATGAGCTCAATATAAGTGAACAGTGGGCTGCTGTGGCAGAGAACCAACAGGATGCTGGGTTGCAGCAACAAGGGCATCACCAGCAGAAATAAAGGACATTATTCCACTCTACTCATCATTTGTCAGGCCACACCTGGAATATTGTGTTCAGTTTTGGTCCCCACTATGCAAAAATGATGTGGACAGGCTGGAAAAGGTCCAGAGAAGGGCCACAAGGATGATCTAAGGGCTGGGAAGCCTGCCATCTGAGGAAAGGCTGAGACAACTGGGTTTGTTCAACCTTGAGGAAAGAAAGCTGAGGAGACACTTTATCACCATGTTCCAGTATTTAGAGTGGCTACAAAGGAGATGGAGATTCCCTTTTCACAAGGAGTCACATGGAGAATATGAGGGGTAATGGGTACAAGTTACTCAAGGGGACACTTTGGACACAAAAGGAAAAATTTTCACAATTAAAATAATCAGCCTTTAGAATAATCCCCAGGCAAGTGGTGGATTTCCCATTAAACACTTTTAAAAATCAGCTGGAGAGGGTGATGTGCTATAGTGTCTAGACCGTGTTTTTGCCAAGAAAGGTTGGACCAAAGGATCCCTGAGGTCCCTCCCAACCTGGTATTCTATGATTCTGTGAAACTTTGAATGTACAGCACACTTTGTTGTTGGCAGGGAGAAAATGGGCAACTGAATAATGCAACCAATATGACTGAGCAGAAGCTGTTTATTGTTTACATTAAGCTACAGTTATAGATTCTAAGGCTGCTTGTTCATGCATTTGTCATTATTTGATTGGATCCTCTGTCTTGTCCATCCGTCCAGCACGCACTCTCCGGGAAACATGATTTGTCCTAGGTTATTGCTCTGTGGGCCTCCTTTATCTAGGTCTTGCATTCCTGGTATTCTACTTATCGGGCTCTTCTTTTCTTATTTTAGCCCTGTTTTTCTCAGTAACTGTGACAAATTCCTGAGGGTTCTGATAACAATAACGAATACCTACAGGTGGTAGTTTGGCTGGAGCACTTTGTATTCCAAGTTATGTAGATACATTGCTACACTTTGTTACACACCCATCCTGTCAGTCCAGACTAGAAGTCTTGCAGCTAGATTTCTCAGTCTGACTCAGGCAGATTTCAGCTGCTGCAGAGAACTCTGCTCTCGTCTTTGTTCAGGTTCTCTCAGGGAAATTTTCAAATATTGCTTTAATTCCTCAAAAAATATCTCTCTTCTATCCTAGGTGATGACTAAAATTCTCTGGCTTGATGGGAAGTTTTTTCTGCCTGGTATATGATCCCTTTGTTTTAGCAGAGAAATCATCTTTTTTTTTTTTTTTTTTTTTTTTTTTTTTTTTTTTTTTAAATAGCCTGCCAATCCTTTCACGACTGTATTTTGACTTAAGGAGTTAAACACACATTCTGGGAACTTTCTATTTCAGAAATGCAGTCATTAACAATAAAGAGCATACAGACTCCTGTCTTCTGAAAATACTTGCATTGCTTACTGTTTTAGCCAGCTTAGATTCAAAATACTTCCTGATGCTTCTTTGTTGCCTCTTCCCTCAGATTCTTTGGCTGTCTGACTCCTTTGCTGAAGCTAAGAAATGTTCAGACACAACAGGCAGCACTCCATACTTACGGCTATCTTTTATGTGCTTTACATTTTGGTTGCTGATGTGTCTGCCTGGTGAGCAGGGTACTGGATTTTTATGTGTCTAGTTCCATAAGCAGTTTAGAGCTTTCTAACATTTCTTGTAAACATGTGCTTAGATGTTCCATGTTACGCAGGAGAAAAGAACTTAGACACAAAAAGGAAAAATACAAGAAAAATAGGATAAAAAAGTTTTGACTATGTAGGTTCAAATGATAAAAATAACCACCCCAAATAATGCTTTTATAATTTCTTTTTCTTTCAAAGAGGTGGGGAAAAGGTGCTTTTATCAAACCAACACATTATTATTCTGCTTCTCTCAGATCTGTTGAACAAAATTTCTCCTTTGATTTTGCCCCCTGCATGCAAATCAGCAAACGTGCAGAACACTTTGGAGCAAAAGGGCTACAGCATGAACCAGCAGGTTCTAAAAAAGCAACAAACCCTCTGGGGATGCCCCTGGGACAGAGAGCAAGTGCAACCACATTTGAACTAGCTTCCACATGAAACGAGGTCGGAAAGAACTCCACAACTAATAATAGTTGTTAGAGCAGTATGTATGTATTTGACGTCGAGATGCGTGGGGAATAATTTCACCAAAGGCACGCATCCCCACCCAGGGATCTTCCCCTTATTATTCCCTGAGGTTTTACATATGCATTTTATGCTTCATACATCTTCATTCCCTGACCCCACCCATCCTCACCTCATATGGTAATTAATTCCACGCCCTTCTGGGCATGCCCAGTCCATTGTGGTGGTCTCTGGGGGTCTTCGAAGGATGAAGTGGACGGGAGTCTTCTTCATGAACCCTTTACCTTTATCTTTCTTGTGCACTTCTGGTCTTCTTTGGCACTTTCCCAAGGAGACATGCAGTTTATGTTGGTTAAGGGTTCATGTTCTTCTCTCTATCTGCATTCTCGGCCTTGTTATCCTGGGTTGTTTAGGTTAGTCCTTTTTTGCTATCACCGAGGGGCCCAGTTGGTTTTAGTTCTTTCAAAAAGATGCTAAAGGTTAACAGACACAGTATTCAGTATTCACTAAATGGTTTCTAAAATGCAATTTACTCTATGTAGGATCGACCAGAATCTCAGATCTCTGCCTCACCACACAGCTAGCAGGGCGTAGCAGTGAGGCTGAGCAGTAGGGACTTTGGTGCAGGATGCTTGTACTAGATACTACTTGAGTTGCTCAATTACACATTACTGTTGTCTCTTCTCACTAAGTGAAAGTAGAAGAGAGCTGTGCCTTTCACTGCTTTTTAAGTAATATTTCTGGTTCCTAAGAAACACTGCTAAAATTATAAAAAAAAAGAACCATATATTCAGATACAGAGAAAGAAGATTTAATTTTCACATTTCCATCCACAGTTAAAGGCTGTGATAGCTCACTGGAAAGTACAAGATCATTTTGCTTCCCATTTGCTTTGTTTTATTTAGAGAAAATTCCTGTCATCATTTGACAAAATACAATCCAGACTCAGAGAATTTCAAAGATCTTGTTCTCTCTCTGAAAAACTTAAGCTTGCAAATATCTACATGACTATGTTTTATTTAACCCAAAAGTGGGAAATCCATACATATAAATATAGGTCTTCCTCTTCCCTTAGCATCTGGATTCATGTAGTTTTTTGTGAAGGTCCATGTAAGGATATATTTCTGACAAGTCTACCTTTTTCCCAATAAATCTAAAATATCTTTGCTCCATGCCTTTGCTCCAGTACCTCCATGCCTGCATTTGAAAATGACAGAAACTGCCAGATGTTACAGCTGAGCTTTGCTTGTGCAAGGCCAGGCGATGAGGAAGAAAATGAGTATAAATTACACTTGGTTTCTTTGGTCCTAGGATGAGCTGCCAACAGTGCAAAGGCAGCTACAAGTCCCTGAGGGGTTGTGACAGGGAAGTTGCAAGACCCCATATGGTGGGAGAACCCATACTACCTAGAGGTCTTGAAGTTCTTAATATAAACAATCACACCTGCTTTCTGGCTATGTTGCATGGCCTGAACAGTGGAGATTAGTTGAACTGACACCAGGATCTAACAAATAACTCTGTTTATCATTCCCAAACATTTAACATAATGGGGAAAATTATTCCTACTTTTCTGAAGTAGAGTATAACAAGGAACTAATGCTACTAATCAAAACTAAAAATTTTTTAAAACATGCTGTTATTCCATTATAAGCTCTCTGCTTAGTACCATTCAGAGGTAGTGCACATATGCAGCATTATTTAGGAAATGTAAGCAAGATAGTATAAACATTGCTTTGTAGAGTCAGGTTCATTCCCTGAAAAAAATCAGTGTACAGCTGTGCACTTAAATGGCATGTCCAGTTACTGACACTGAACTACATGCATTTGGATGGAGTTTCTTGATGGTTGGTTGACGCAGGAACGCCACGATGAGACACAGCAGAGATGACCGAGCCAGAGCGAGAGGAGGAAAAGAGAATTTTTCGTTTTTGATTTCACCTTATATACATTTCACAGAAATGGACCACATTGGAAGACAGAGGTTCAACCTCTTCAATTCCACTGGTCTGAAAAGGTGTCTATCAATTGTCCCTCCTAACTGGAGGAATGTAAACAATAGTATTGTTTATAGAAAATGTGTGAGAATCTGACTCTAAAGTATGTAAACAATCAGAAGGCTAAAAGAACAGAAAAGAACAGGGCGACAGTTGGTTGTGGGTTTTTTTAATTGTCTTTCAACATTCAAACGAAATCTAATCAAATTTATATTTGCCCTCAAGATCCAAGATTTCTGTAATCAACTAAATTAAGTGGTTTGATCAACATCCACAGTTCTGCAGTTAAGGTCTGCTTCAGTTTTCCATTCATTTTCTCATGCAGTATTTCTGAAAAAGGCTTTGATTTTGGCTTTGAAATGAACCTCCTAATGAATGCAATGTTCAGAGAGCACTGTTTTGTAGCCACTTCAGTANGCACCCCAAAATAGTAATCTTTAATTGACACATTGCTGCAGGGTTTTCTTTAAAGGGATTATCCTGGGAATGCAACCAATAGCATTAAACAATACTTGTGTTGCATCTGGTTTAGCCCTTTTTATATTTATTATACCTGAAAAATTATTTTCTAAGAGACCTTATAAGAGCATTTCTACATTATGTTATCCTCTTTCCTGGATATATTAGGCAGGAAAAGGAATTCCCAGTTTGTAAGAAAAACAGATTAATTAACATGTTTTACTTACTCCACATAGAAAAATATCTTTGAGACATATGGATTATGCTTCAAATAAATCACAATAAAGTGTAAAAGTACATTCTCCAGAGAACAGCAAGGTAAAAAGTGTATTTTTTATTTTTCTTATGGATTTTTTTTTGTATTTCTGTTTGTTTTTTAGTAATTATTTTTTTAAATGACTGTAGTTGCCCTTCAACAAGTTACACATGATGTGACTGCTCTTCTCTCCTGTGCAAGGTCACAGTCATGTTTTCAGGCTATAGCACTCAACACTGTTTTCTAGTATACATATTTCCATAGTTTCAGCAAAAGTAGATAAAATGCACAATATTGTGGGCCTGATTTTCTGAGACTGTAAAGGT
>WEIU01013144.1:46623-61603 GCA_013389925.1 Aegithalos caudatus | reverse complement strand
TCTAAGAAATTCTCCTACACTGATTAGCTGCGGAATTTTCCACAAAAGCATATCAAGAAAACTCTAAGGTGGTATTAATTAAAATGGAAATTGCAGACACAACTAGATTACAGAAGACAATGAGCTAGAAACTCAGCTGGTACAAATCAATACAGAATTACTGAACTCAAAATCTAACTCAGTGCTTGCTGGAGGACATCCATGTCCTGATTCCAAAGTGTCTCACAGAATTTGTGCTCTGCCATTTTAATGGTGCCAGTGAAAATTATGGTCTTCCTGTAATCAACTTGTTAATGATTACACAATATAATTACTGGATTGTGTGCAAACCATAGAGTTGGGTTTTTTTCTTTTCATTGCATGGTTTCTGTTTAGCTCAGATATCTACAGAAAATTTTTAAAGGATATAGAATGTTTTGTAGAACGTACATTTTAGTTGCTGGGTTTATGATTACTTTTGAATAATACAAGCCTTATTTCCCTGATCAGAACAATAATGTCCATTCCAGAACAGTGACGTGGGGTCTTGTGACCAACACAGTGAAAGCTAAAATTACCTATTCAAGAGGCGAGCCCAAGCTGAAGACATGCAAATATGTGAAATGTTTAAGTCATGCTTTTGTCCTTCTCGTGTCCCAACAAAGTTGATCCCTCAAATTATGACATATTAATATTTTAATTTCACTTCTCAAAAATCTGTGAAAAGTAAATTTTTTTACTTCTCAGGTAAGGAAAATGTCTACATTCTGTGTGTAGAGGGAAGAGACAACCCTTTCTGTGTTTGCTTTTTATTTTAAAAAACAGCAGTCTCTGACATTTTGGTAAGAAAACAATTAAGCTGAGAGTATTTAAGTTGGAAGCAGTTTAAACTGCCTTTCTCTTTAAATTGTTTCCATAAGACTAACATAAATTATCTTCAGATTGAAGCAGTGATGAAGAGAGGTCATTAGTCTGTGAGCAATTTTCCAAACTCTGAAGCAGAATTGCTTCTTATTCTGTGATACAGCTGCACAGAGTGGTGAAGGTCCTTTGGCATTAGGGATTTATACAGTAGGTCCCTTCCCACACAGGTCAGTCAGGAAGAGGCTTCTCCTGCTTTGTCCAAGGGAAACTGATAACCAAACACTGTGTCATCAGTCCCTTTCGGAAAGAAGGAAAACTGGATGATTTACAAACGAGACACTGAGCCTAAATGGAGCCTGAGCAGTGGAGGACAGAGTTAGCATAATAGATAAAGTTCTCATTGAAGAAATAATTGTTCGTTTCACTGATGCCTGCTCTAAGAGTGTTCCACTGTCAGAAACTCTTGGGAGAAAAGTATCATAAGGGATAATTTTATTCCTCTCTCTTATTCGTTGCAGTTTACTTTTATTGTTAACCAGCCCTCAATCTGCGTATGTTTCCAGTCATCATTTTGGGGAGTAGCAGGGCTCAACTGTGACCCAGCAGAAAGGGAAGGAGAACAAGGGGTTACTGTAGAACAAGGAACATTTGAACAGACAAAATTCCAGTAACAACAATTTCAACCATTGCTCCGGTCAAACTCATTTATCTCAATCCCCCCTCTAATTCTTTGGTCAGGTCTAGACCTGCATCAATTTGCTGTCTCAGGGTCATGATCATAGATCTTTCTTAACTTTTGGAACTTGATTTAAATTTCTTTGGCACTCTCCTGTCTAGGGTGCTCAGAATCTTTTAATATCATTACTTTATCTTTTGAGGGTTTTGATTCTCCAGGAATAATGAGGCCTACTTGTACGGTAGAGGTGATCAATCGACTTAGGCAGGGGAGTAAACGTGATAGAAAAATTAACCCTATAACTGCATATACTGTGATGAAAACTGTTTTTTTCTACCATTTCCCTTTCCATAACCAAAACTCATCCCACCAGTTTGTATCCATTGTTGATTGCCCACATAAGCTATTTTTCTAATTCCTTTAGATATATTTTTAATTACTTCATTCTTATCGTCAATCTCTAGGCAACAATCAGGTGTTAAATTTTCCACAAATTCCCACTTCATTAGCTAACAAATAATCAACAGCTAGCCTTATTTGATAGTTACCAATCAAGTTTGGGTCAGCTGATCACTAATATGGTCAAGGGCAAGGGCAGTTTTGTTGGATACTATTTCTAACACCGCTTGAAGTTGAATTATCCGGTTTAGCATATAGATTGGGGTTTGGTAACCCGAGGATCCATCCTGAGCCCAAGTGGCAGGANTCTGAACAGTTTCTCTCTTCTATCGATTTTGATCTTTCCTCAGATTGTCAAACAACGGGATTCCTAAAATGTCCCCAAACTCAGGAGTAAGAAAAAAACAGGTTTCACCTCTGCAATAGTACAGCTACCAGCCCAGTCGCCTGGGAGCTTTGTATATGCTGTCTCCGCAAAACCAAAACAGATGTTCTGGTGCTATCCAAAAAGCATTACTAGTTTCTGAGGGGAATTCCCAAAATTTAAACTACCCCCTTATTCCGCAAAAGGGGTTTATTCCTCTACCCGCATATTCATGCAACTGATAGCCTTCATGAAAGATGCAGCCTTGTGCTCTCCTTCCTTCAGACCAGTATTTCATATGTTCTCTAGGAACCCATCTGGTTACTGCATTTTTATTCACTAAGTATCATTTGCAGGCCATGTTCCCCACTGGAGTGTTAAATCCTTTTCCTTTCCTCAAGATGCATTCCTCCCCTAACCTTATTCTTCAAGTTCCATTGCTCCTGCTTCCTTATTCTTATGGATGGAAGTTCTGGCTTACCTTGTTCCCACTTTAGTAATTCTTAACAGTCCTAGACTAATACCTTCCCATGGCCAAATATCTGTTACTTGGATGTTTCCACACACCCAAAAATTGGTTATATTTAATTCCTTGCAGATTCTTTGTATTAAGACCACAGATAATTTTTTTTTTTCCTTTTGGTATTTCTAATCCATCTTCCTCACCCTCGGAGGCAGTTATTTCTTTCTCTTTCACTAAGTCTATGGAGTTATTTGGACCCATGCTATGCTCAAAACACAGCCATTGTTCCAAAGGGCACTCTCCTAGCAATCTCTGCTGGTATGTGGCAGTATTCCTAGCCATCCAATATTGCTGTCCATTTTCTTGGCATGGCACAGCTAGGGAGAGATTCACACACTTTTGGTTTAAGTTAGTATGGATTTGCAACAAGGAACTTATCTCCTCCTCATGGGAGAGTGGCTGATAACATTTGGTGCATGTCTTCGTGGATCTTCCAAAGAAGCCCAGATAAACAGGACTAGCACCACTTCTCTCAAGAGTCCGGTATAGGCCACCTTATAGCCCACCCAGTCTTGCCTCCTGGAATTCCCTCTTAGGGAAGTCCTCTGGAGAAGTTCTTTCTTTCCTGGATTCCTCTTAAAAAAACCTCAGTGGGACATTGGCTTAAATCTTAAAGGGTATCTGGTGGTTTATTAGGCTGCTGTACTAATCACTAAAAGGTATTCTTTTAGTGGAAACAAAGTTAGCTTTTAACCAGAGGAGAAGAAATACCTCTTAAGGAAATGTTATGATTTGGCAAGAGAAAACTGTTACCATTCATATGAAGCAACACTTAGACAACAGCTCTGCAACTTCAGGCAGGTATCAACATTCAATAAGGAACTTTCACATCCCAGGAAAAGAATACATGTAGCAATGCTAATATCTCTCGCAGGGTCTTATTGAGCAGGAGTCTTCTTTTTAAAGGTTAATTTCAAAGTCTCTGGACTTCCGGTTACTGTCCACTGAGATTTTGCTGTTGACCTGGGGTGGTCTTGTCCTCGGTCAGGGGTGTTACTGGCCCTTTTACTCTTGTGATGTGCGTCCATCTTTTTCTTCAGTCCTCACTGCACTGTTTGTGGTGAGGAGGATGTGAAAGAGGCCTTCATACTTAGGGGTTAGTGGAGCAACATCCCAAGATCTAATCAACACCCAGTCGCCCACATTGACTTCATGCACTTTCACATCTAATGGGGAAGTTTGAGGGAGATATCCTCTCTTCTGCAAGTTCTCTAAAGTTCTGCCTATAACTTCTAAGTATTTCTGAGTGGCAGCTTCTCCGTCTAAATAGGTCCCAACCCCAAAAGAAGTTGTAAGAAAGGGAAGCCCAAACAACATCTTATGTGGGGGGGCTCCTATGATAGCTCAAGACCTTGTCCTGATTTGCAGGAGGGCCAGAGGCAAACATTTTAACCAATTCATCTTTGTTTCCTCAATTAATTTGGTAAGCACATTTTTCAAGATTTTATTCATGCGCTCTGCCCTGCCACAGCTTTGGGGGTGCCATGGAGTGTGTAGTTCCCACTTTATTCCTAATGCTTCCACTACTTGCTGCAACACTTTTGCAGTGAAGTGTGGACCCCTGTAGGAGTCTGGGGGGTGTGTGTGTGAATCCAGATGGATGGGTGGTGATGAGAGATCTCTGGAGTCAAGGCTTGTCTTTAGAGCATGTGGTTTATTGCATAGGTCGTGGGTGAAGGGGACCTGCTAAGAGCTGCCAGCCGCAGCTCAGACCAGGCCCGAAAGAGAGAGAGAAAGAGAACAGAGAGAACTAAGAGAAGTAAGAGAAGTACAAGCTAAGAGAAGAAGTAAGAGAGAGAGTGAAAAGGTGTGCGAAGTTCCTGTTACAATACATTACAATTTTTTCTATACTGAATATTCTAATTTCTACTAACCAATCTAGTACAAGATACAAATCCTATAGCATTCACATACAGCCCATAAGAATCATTACATTACCCTATGTGGTACACTTCAAACCCCAAGAGTTGCTCTTTGAACCCCTCTTGCCAGGCTAGTAGGGTCTGCTCTTATCCTTGGACTTTCGGTAAGGAGAAGGGCATTGTTAAATCAAGAGGGGATTACCATCAGCCAGCCACACCATTGTTTTCCAGTTGTTCAGTAACTAGGACATCTCAGACATCGAAATTTGCTTTCAATCCTATTTCATTTATAGGTTTCATATTCTCAAAATTAGCAATCATATTTATAAGGCTTTCTAGTTTCATTTTCCCCAACAGACCCCAGTCTGAATCTATGTAATTTATTAATCCATACAATGGGATAATGTTTTCTAAAATTATCTTAATGATCACTTGGGAAGTTTCATTTTTAGTGGAAAAAGCTTCCACCCAGTGGGTCAGGTGATCAGCTATGACTAAGAGGTGTTTGTAGCCCTGCAATGAGGGCATTTCTGTGAAGTCCAGTTGCATACTTTGGAACAGTCTCTGGGTTAATTCTCTCTCTCCCGATTCTGTTTTTCTCATTACTTTTTGATTGTCTCTTTGACAAATTACACACCCCTTAGTGATAGCTTTAGCCAAGCCAAACACTACTAAGCACAGATTTTCCCTTAGAAAATGATCACATAATCCTTGCACACCCCAGTGAGCTGATTCATGTAGCTTGGTGAGTACTCTCCTTAGCTAATGGTTTGTTCAGAAACTGACACCCATCATGGGTCAACCATTTCCCCCCCTCTCCTCAATGCAACTCCAATTTCTTAATTGCTTTCATCTCTTTGTTACTAAAGATGAGCTCTATTTTTTCTTCTCCTTCTCCTTGTGCTTCTTTTGAGTGGTAGACTTTGACCGGGTCACCTGGTCTTAGTGCGACTTCCTTTGCTGCTTGGTCGGCCACCCTATTTCCTCTCACTTCTAGAGAGCTGCCCTTCTGATGTCCCTTTGTGTGGACTACCACTACTTCTGCTGGTCTCTGCAGGGCTTCTAAGACTAATTTCTCCAGTCTTTCATGAATTATACCTTTCCCTTTTGAATTTATACAGCCCCTCTCTTCCCAGATCTTTCCAAATGTATGGACCACACCAAATGCATATTTTGAATCAGTGTAGATTGTTCCCAATTTTTCCTCAAGCAGTTTTAGTTGTCTTTTTAGGGTATATAGCTCGCAGCACTGGGCCGACCAGTTTTGTGGTAGTTTCCCTGTCTCTATCACTTTAATAGCTTTTCCATCTACAACCGTATACCCTGAAGCTCTCTTTCCATCTACCATCCTAGAAGATCCATCTGTGAACATAATCTCCCCACAGGGCAAAGGTCTGTCTTCTAGATCTTCCCTTACTTTCATTTGCAATGTTGTAAATTCAATATAATCATATTCTAGCTCCTCCGGGGGTTCCCCAGAAATAAACTGGGCTAGGTTCAGGCACTTCGAGGTAACTGTTTCTAGGTTCTCAGTGTTCATTAAAACCACCTCATACAGGACTCAGGCATCTGTCAGCCACTGCTGCCCTTGTTGAGCACAGTCCTCAAGTCACGCGGGATATGTACCTTTATTCTCCCATGTAATGTTAATCTCTGGGCCTCTTCCAATAAGATAGCAGTAGCAGCTATGGCCTGTAAGCACACAGGCCACCCTCTTGCTACTGGGTCCAATAGCTTTGATAGATATGGCACGGGTTTTTTGCCATTTCCCCATTCTTGGGTTAATACCCTGTATGCTGCTCCTCCTTCTGTATTGACAAATAAATCAAAGTCTTTTTTCAGATTGGGTAAACTCAGGACTGGGGCTGTGGACAATTTATTTTTCAAACTTTGTAGTTGTTCCTCATCCCTTGTCATCCAGTGTATGTGAACTAGACTAAACAGCTTTTCATACAGAAACTTCACACACTCAGAATACTGTTCTATACATATCCTGCAAAACCCTATTAATCCTAGCAGTCTCCTTACGTCTGTCTTGGTCCTTGGCTTTCCAATGCACAAAATCCCTGAGATCCTCTCCAGGCTTAAGTTCTTATACCCCCTTCCAATCAGGTGCCCTAAAAATTTTACCTCTGGTTCAACAAATTGCCACTTGCCTTGGGATATCTTCAGCCCTTGTTCCACTAGGAAATTTAAAGACCTGATAGTAGTATTTCTTACTTGTTCTTGATCTTCTCCTGACATTAGTAAATCATTGACATATTGAAGAATTTGTATTTCTTTTTCTGAGACGAATTGTCCCAACAATGTTTCTAAAGATTGCCCAAAGAGGTTAGGAGAATCTGTGAATCCCTGAGGGAGGCATGTCCACCTGAGCTGTTGTTTCCTTTTTGCATCAGGATCTTCCCACTCAAATGCAAACCAGTATCTACTCTCCTCTGCTAAGGGGCATTCCCAAAAGGCATCTTTAAGGTCTATTGTTGTAAACCACTGATGTTCCCTCAGTACCCTGCTGAGGAGCGTATAGGGATCTGAGACCACTGGATGTCTAGAGACTGTTTTCATATTTATTACTTGGAAGTCCTGTACTAGCTGGTAAGTTCCATCAGCTTTCCTTACAGCTAAAATAGGTGTATTGTGTGGTGTAATTATAGGTGTAATGTGTGTATTGTTCTAAGATCCCTTCTGCTAGTAGCTGCTTGATTATTTTTGCTTCCCTTCCTTCGGGTGAAATGGGGTATTGTTTGACCCACACTAGTGGTGTGTTTCCCACCATTTATACTGTTATCAGGGGTATCTTTAGAAGTCCCCTTAGTCCTTGTCTAGCCCATACTTCAGGTTTGATTTCTTTCAAATCATGCTGCATGAGTGTCATAATCGTTACTAACATTTTACCATCTTCTGGAATCAACCCAACTCCTAGATAGACTTGAAGGTCTCTTCCTAATAGGTTACTCTCCAACCTAGGTAGATAGATAAGATCTACTCTGCACTGCTTTGAATTCCCTCTTATTTCCACGTTCTCAATCATGGGAGCCTTAAAAGTCCTCCCCTCTTCCCCTAGTACTTCACATGTTTTCTTACCCAAGGTGACCCCTATCAGCAATTTAATCACACTAGATCTCTCAGCCCCAGTATCTATTAAAAATTCCATTTCCTCCCTTAGTGGACCCACCTCTAAGTTTGCCAAGGGCTGTGTCAGATGTTTCATGGGGTCCTCGATCATATAGAGCCCTTGATACCCCTAATCACAACCTTTTAAAACTTTCTCTAGCAGGTCCTGTTCTTTAGCAATGGCCTCATCAAATTCTAGTTTTTTGCAATCCTTTTTAAAGTGTTCTGTCTCCCTGCAATAAAAGCAACGTCTTTCCTCTGGTCTTCCTGGCCTATCTGGGTATTTCTTCCACTACTTTACTAGTCCTGACTTCACTGGATTTTTACTGTGGTGCCATTTTCCCCTTATCCATTCCTGCACTTTCTCTAGTTATGGCTACCATTATCCTGGCTTTAGTTTTGACTTTCTCCTCTTCCCTCTATAAATACACTCTAAGACCCTCCTTCAACAACACATTTATCCCTTTCTCTTGACAGCCCTCCATCTTCTCCAGCTTCCTATGGATATCAGGCCACAACTTGGTAACAAACTCAACCTTTAGTAATACCTGTCCCTCAGGGCTATCAGGATCAATATTGGAGTACAATTGGAAGTTTCTCTTAAGGTGATTCAGCCAGGTGGCGGGGGTCTTATCCTTCTCCTGGGAACCATCGAAAGCAGATTTCATATTATTCTCTCAGGGTACTGATTCCTTAATTCCCTGAACCATAAGGGTTCGATAATCCCTCATATTTTGTCTACCCTCTTTCTCATTAGGGTTCCAGTTAGGTTCAACAAGAGGCATTTTATGGTTCCCCAGGGGCCCTAATCTGTTCTCCCTTTCCCAGATTCTTATAGCCGCTGCTCATATCACCCTTACTTCCTCTACAGAACACAGTATGTTTTAAATTGAATTAAATTTAAATTTGATTCAATTCTTCCCAAGTGTAAACATTTTGACCCAAAACTTGATAGACCTGGTTTGATATAGCCACAGGATCTTCTACTAGATTTCCAAGGTCCTTTTTAACCTCCTCACTTCTGAGGCTGTCAGAGGGGCATTCACAAAGCCCACCCCTCAAGCTATTCCTCCCATTGGGACCCAAAGAGGATAAAGCCTTTCTGCCCTTGTTGTCCGTGACACTGTGTTATGATACAGGCCATCAGATAAATCATCCAGTGGAGTGAGGCCTTGCCAAGGGCCAGAGGAAGTACATAAGGGGGAATTAGAGTCTGGCACCGTGACTCCCATGGGGCCCAAAGGAACCACTGGGCCTGCAACTGAGAATTCTAGGGGTTGGTTTGGGGAAGCTATAGAGCCTGGACTTTGGATTGAACCTGGGACTCTAGGAAGAGGTGGTAGTGGAATTGCGATAGGTATCTGGGAAGTGACAGGGCTTGTATTAGTAGGGGAGGAAATTAGGGATCCTGTTAGGGGGCTGCAGGATCTTGGTTAACTGGTGGGGAGCAAGTAACCGAGGTGATGGGAGGAGGTAAAGGGTGTACAGGGGGAGGCGCTGGATAAAGAGGGGGAGGGGCTAATGGTATGAGGGGAGTAGGTGGGGGAAAATTTTCAAGAGGATCCCACTTTCTCTCAAAATTGTCTTCTTTCTTAACTTCATCCTTTTTCCATTGCAACCTACAGATTTTCGTTCCCCTATCTATTACAGCATTCTCCAGACAACAAGCAGCATACCTCAACTCCTCCTAATCAGGATCTTCCCGTGCTTTTAGATGTTTATTCAACTGTTTACACAGCCATTTGTCTTGTGTTCCTACCCAGGGCCATTCCCCTTGCAAATCCAATTCTGGCTATACTTCTACACAGAAATGAATAATTTTTATCTTATCTAATTCCTTAGTCACTTCCAAAATCTCCCATTCATCTAATAATTTTCCTAGGGGACTATTGGGAGGAATATTTTTAACCTTCTTCTTCTCACTTTTAGGGGTACTTGCTATTTTTCTTACACACTTTCCCATGGCTTAGGCAGTGAATTAAACTACTAAGATGCCCCTACCCAAACTAAAAGCTAACAACAGGAAACACAAATCTAAAGGTGACCGAAGCCCTCCCAGCCTTCAAGTAAAATCCTTCCTATATTCTAATTTAAATCTGACTCCCTGCTGCCTCCACTAAGGGGTTCAAATGTAGGATCTACCTGACCTGTTGTCATGGGATAAAAGTGGAATATGACCTTGCAAGGACCTTGGAGCCTTTGAGGGCAGATGAGCACCTATCAGGAGGGCCAGCCCTTGGTGATTGATATTTGGTTTCAGCCATTAAGGGGACAAGAAAGCGACTCTTTGGAGAAACTATTTAAATTGGGAATTAATGGATCCTCCCTCTCTCTGCCCCAGGATTTTCATCAGGTAACATTCATGTGGCAGCTGCCGCACAGCAGCTGGGCCAGCCCTGGCTAGTCCTCCGGGAGCGTCGTTCCCCACAGGGGGAGCAGCCTGGCCATGCTGGCGGGCCTGGCCACCCTGAGCAGCGGGAGAGAGGAAGAAAAGTTCTGGCAACTGCTGCTGTTGCCAGCCAGGATGGCGGTGGGGGAGGGTGTCTTCCTTCCCTCCCCCCATCCCCCCCTTCAGACCTCCAGTAGTTGTGGCTTCGCAGGAGAGCGGCCTGTGCCATGAGACTGGGGGTGAAGAAAAAGACATGAGCATTCCTGAGCATGCTTCTCTCCCCTGACTCCCCACCATCATCGTGGCCTTGAAAATTTGATACCAATTTTTTTAAGCCATGCAGCTGAGGGAGGGAGGACCTAGGCCAAATTTAACTCTTTCTTAACACAAAGTGAAGCTTTCAGAACTCTAATCCTTTCCCTGAGAGAAGAAGGACAGTGATTTAAAACATAAAGAGACAGCATGATACAAGTCAGCGAAGGAATTGATAAAGGTTATTGGAAGGAGGGATTGAGGAAGTGGACATTTTTAACTGGACTTCTCTGAATGTAAACCATGGAGTCTGGACTAAGTTATCCCTTTAAACTATGGAAAAGATATGCATTTGGGGAAGTGATGAGAGTGTTTAAATTGTAAAAATAAGCAAAGGTGTTTGTGCTGGACTAACTGAAATTGATTTTATGAGATGCTTGAACAGAGAGATAAGAAGTCCCTGCTCTAGTGAAAAAAGAAAAGATCTCTCTGTTCCTTGAGATGAAGAATCCTTTGCTTTTGAAGTAGTTAACTTTTAAAAGGTAACACCCATGTGTGTGTTTGAATCCATGGCCCATAAGCATCTTGAGAAACTGCAAATGGGAAGAGTCACAAACCAGGTTTCCCTGGGTGGCTGTGTTTGTGAAGGTTGAGACCCACAAGAAACTCATTTAAGTTGTCAGTAAGATCCATGGAACATTGAGAGAGACTCCTCTCCCAAAGTGATAAAAGATTATGTTTAAATAGGGAAACTGACTGAAATTGCAAGTTGTCTCTTTTATGTTGTTGGGAGGTGAATTTTTGTGGGGGGATGGAAGGGTGTTTTGAAGTTTCATTTTCTTTTCTTTTTTCTTTTTAATGTGTGTGAATAAACTATCTTTTTAAATTTTAAAGTAACCCTGTTTTGCTTTTTGAGTTCCCCTAGTCATATGTAAAATAATAGTAAACACTAAACCATCACACCCATTCTAAAATTTGGAATCTGCCTGATCCCTGCTGCCCCAGCACCTCACCCGATGCTTGGACTCTCCAACGCTAAGGGGTTCGAATTTAAGGTCCACCTAACCCCTTCCAAAATTGGGATCCGCCTGATCCCTATTTCCCCTGCACCTCACCCAACGCTCGGGCTCTCCAATGCCAAGGAGCTCAAATCTAGGGTCCACCTGACCCCTTCCAAAATTGGGATCCACATGATCCCTACCGCCCTTGCGCCTTTGCCCAACTCTTGGACTCTCCAACGCCAAGAGGTTTGAATTTAGGGTCCACCTGACCCCTTCTCCATTACTCCTCTACCCTAATCTATACTACCCAGAGGAGTTGCATGCCACCTAGTTTCCTTGCACACTTGGGGGGCGTCTCACTGTCCCCTAGAAGTGTCTCAGTCTCTTGTTTCCCACTGGCTACCTCCCATTCCCAGCCAGCCCCCTCACAGGGGGCCACACTTGTTTCAGGGGTCCAAGCTACTGGCCCCCATCTCACTCCCTCTCCCACTCACTCGTCTCTACTCCCATCAACAGATCTCTTACTGATCCAGCGCTCCTCCACATTGCTGTACTTTCACTGATCCCAGGGTCTGGGGATGACCAGTGATTCCCAAGGGTCCCTCGAGGCAGGCGGTCGTCCAGTCCAGAGGTCCTCTTTGGGCACAGTGCTCCTGGACAAGTCCCAGCTGATAAAAACAGGGCAGGAGACGGACACCTTTTTGATGCCTTTATTAGGATCAGCTCAGGGTGGAGGCCCGACAGGTCATGCACATGCTGCCACCACTCCCAGAGGCAACATAGAGGAGGAGGAGGAGGAGGTGTGCAGCTTTATCTGCTGGCAAGCAGGCAGATCCGGGGCTTCCATCCTCACGGGAGCACCAGAAGTTCCAGTTTTGGCTTAGAAGTTCAGGACTGCCACTCTGGTCCAGTCTCCTTTTAGCTACGGTGACAATGTTAGGTCCACAAGGATGAAGTGGGAAGACGGTACCACTCTTTCCCGAGCAAGAGGTGTCCTTTTTAGTGTGCTGGTGCAGGAGGAAAATCCCAAAGTCAATGGCACAGTTCTCATAGAGATAAGATCATTACATCATTTATTATTGAAAACTTACATTTTATATAGGAAAATCACAAAGTTCAAGCCATTATTGGCACTTCTATGATTGGTTACAAGCTCTTTTGTCATAACAGCAAATATAACTAGACATCTCCTAACTGGTTGGCAATAAGTCTTTCTTTGTTCTGTCTAATATACAATGCCTTTGTCTTTAGCATCTATGAGAAGATTTACTAAGTTGTTACATGTCCTCTACCAACGTGACAGAGCATCCATGAGAAGGGGCCTATAATTTATTACTTTTGCTACTTACTAACTCAAAGTAGTATAGGATCAGCACAATGCACAATATACAGTAGGGACAACACAAAACTTCATTCAATGCTCTGAAAGCAGGGATTGTTCAGTCCTGGCATTAACAAATCATGGCCTCTTTCTGCTAAATATTCCTCAATATGCTGGCTTGTCATCTTTTGGGGTTTTTTCTTTTCTTGAATGGTGTTAACTGGCTCTCAATCTGCATATGTTTCTGGTCACCTTTTTGGGGAGTAGCAGGGCTCATTGATGACCCGGAGGAAAGAGAAGGAGAACAAGGGGTTACTATTAAACAAGGAACATTTGAAAAGACAAAATTCCAATAACAATCGCAACCATTGCTCTAGTCAAAATCATTTACCTCAGTTGGCACATCTCAGCAGTGCCCATCTTGCAACTTTGACTCCTTTGATCTGTGGTGAGTCATTCTGACATTCCAGAGAAATTTCCCCCTGGCTCCAGGTGCTGCTTTATGACTTAGATGCTCCTCCGCACTTTTTCGGTGTCTGTTGTGGTTAAGCTGCACTGGATGCATTGAGAATTGACACAGCTGCAGTCTGAATTACAGTCAATTCCTCCAAAAAGAGCATTGGGGATTTCCCAGTATTTATTGCTTTGCTGATAGCTGTTGGACCAATATTGGTATATTTGGTTGGCAAGTAAAGGAAACTTCTCTTGGGCAGTCAGACTTCCACCAGAGAAGTTGATAGGACACATAAAATAGAACACTGTCACCACTACCACCTTTTTAATAAGAAATTGAAGGCTTAATGTTTGCCAGCAATCAATGTGCTGTTCTCAGACATCAGTTTTTATTTGTAACAGAGTATTTTCCTTCAGCTGCTAGATAGAACTCAGAGTGCACTGAAAGCAAGACAGATCTCAAAATTATCTGTATCTTGTGTAGATGGTATGGTAACAAAACCTTCCGGATTTTAAACTGACAGTCTGTTTTTCATAGGAGCAAGTTACAGAAATGTAACTCAGTTTCTGTGATTACTTCCGGATACAGCAGAGTCTTATGGAAGGCATTTACCATAACTACTGGTATCCTTGACAACACCAGACTACAATAATGGGCTGTGTAATGAGCTACTTTTCAAAAATGTATTCCTTAACTTGGATGATTGTGTGGATAATAAAACTGCACTGGGCCATTTTTGGAAAATATTTTAGGTGGTGTCACCTTAAAATACAATATTTTGAGACATATTAAAATGTCTCAACTTCCTACCAGGTATACAGCATGAAATATCAGGCTGAACTTGTGTGAAATCTCTTCTGCTGGTTTTTGCTGTGTTTGGTTATATTTTCTGCAATAAGGCCAAAATAGTGCCTTAACAGTCACAGAATCATAGGATCACTAAGGTTGGAAAACATTTCCAAATTCATTGAGTCCATCTTTCCCAGCCTACCATTAATTAGAGCACTTGACACTAACATGACACTCATCCACATTCTGCCCACCTTTTCCAGGTGTGTTCCTCACACACAGACACATCTCCATTGAGGTGGGGTGAGCACAAAGTTACTGATTAGCACTGACACGTGAGGGCATGTAAATAAAACCCCTGATATCCCATGGAATTAGTGCATCACGGTTTAATATGTTTGGGGTCAGCCCTCCAGACTAACACGTTCACAACTCTGAGGGTTTAGTGTTTACTATTATTTTATATATGACATGCGGAACTCAAAAAGAGAAACAGGCTTACCTTAAAATTACGAGAGTTTATTCACACACATTCACACGCATAAGTAATAAGAGGAAAAGAAACAAACAAATTTAAAAAAAGAAAAAAAAAAACCAAAAAAAAAAAAAACACAACACCTTCAAAACAACCTCCCTTCTCCCCCACAAATATTCTCTTTCCTACTTACAACATAAAAAGACAAAACCTGTCACTTCAGTCAGGGTTACCTTTTAAAATAATCTTCCATCCATTCCTTTAGGAAAAGAGTCTTTCTGCGTCTTATGAAGATAACATTTCTATAGATCCTACCTCTGGCTGCTGCCTGAACACCGCACATAGGTCATAAAACTGCTTATTGGGGGTACTAAGAATGCCTCCTTGTGACGGTTTAGTGTTTACTATTATTCCATATATGACTGGGGGAACTCAAAAAGTGAAGCAGGCCCACCTTAAAATTACAAAAGATAGTTTATTCACACACCTTAAAAAAAGAGTAAGGAATAAGAAAAAAA
>WEIU01013144.1:5185-21370 GCA_013389925.1 Aegithalos caudatus | reverse complement strand
TAAAATAAAATAAAATAAAATAAAACAAGTAAATGTCTTAAAATGCAGATGCACTATATTTTAAATCACATACAGTTTCACCCTTCCTTCCAAGTTGTCTTTGTGGCGCAAAGCACATCAGGCTGACAGGAAGAAATAGCTTTTACAGCTGGTTACACTTTTATGAAAAAGGAGAGCGAGTGTCAGCTGGTTGCCTTCTCACAAGGTAAAAAACATAATTTTAAATACTTCTAAAAGTTCAGGAAATGCCATGAAATATTGATTGAAATTTTCTGACTGTGTAGAAGCAACCATGATCTACCAGACCACATGGAAGGAATGCCTGCAGGACACTGAAAAAACTGAACTGCAGAGAACTCAGATTAAACCTAACCTAAAAGATACATGAAACTAATCAGATTTAGTCTCCTCCTGCATAATCATGTCTTTATGGTTTTGCCCCCATTTTTGCAGTGTTCTTGAATCTACATCTCTTGTTTTCTTAAGAAGCTATCTGCAAAGTAAATTGCTTGTGAAGGTTTTGAAGGTTGAACCTTTGCTCTCTGGGAATCAATTAGGAAGGCAAATATAGATATTGAAAATATCTCTTTCATTTTCAGTTATGTCTTAGTCCAACAAAGACATAATATTTTCTTAACAACCTGACCTTGCTGAGTTGAAATGTGGGGAATAATTTTATGCTGGTGCCATTCCACTGGAATTCTCAAATTCTAAATTATCTGTAATGATTTACATTAGAAAAGAAGAAAACTGCCTTCTAACATGGTGCTGGAGGAGACTGAGGAGCTTCAAGGTATTTTCACTCGTCCAGAGGCAAGGATCAAGTGAAGCACTAACACAAAAGGGAAGTGCATTGACTTGCTGTTACAATACAGCAGTTTAACAATGCTGTTTCAGGAGGTTTCTCTCTCTCCAGATGAGGACTCCCAGGCTGAGCTCCATTTGGGGGGTTAGATGGTTATCTGGATGATTCTGCTCGAAATCCAAGACAGAGTTACTAGGTGCCTAAAGCCATTAATTGACATAGTTTTGATGCAGTGGGGTGTCTATCCAGGTTTTCAAAGTCAAAAAAATTTTATTATGTTTCTTAATATTCACAGACATCACATAGAAGATTTTGGAAACAAAACTGATCGTGGCTTGTTCTGAGGAGTTTACTCACCCTTTAACTCATATACCCCTGGGTACTTGTCCTAGCAGAGAACAAAAAGTCTTCACTAACAAAGAAGAAAAAGGCTGCAAAATCGCCCCATTTTCTGTTCTGTCAGTGGTCACAGCAGGGTTGTATCCTACACAGTGGCTTGCAAGGCAGCAGGGCTAGAAAAAGATACATCCCTCATGCCAGAGGAACAAGTTCATGTCCAGTTTCAGCAGAAATAAAGGCAGGGAACATGAGCAGGACATGAATGGCAGCAGTGAGAATGAGCACAAGCATTTGTTGCATTTGTTCTCTTTCTTGTTCCACTAAGTGTAATTAACCCAGGCTGCCACAGACTTCAGAAAATTAGGTACATGTCAAGAACAACATGTTTAGCAGCATCTTGTATGAATATTCTTCCAAAGGGGTCACACTGCAGAAAAGCACACTGAGTGCTATCTCTTATTCAGTCATGTTGGCATCTTCTGCTTCATCAGACTAGCTGCAAAACTGTGCTTCTGTGCTAATAAAATTTCTACCTTCCCCCACCCCCCTCTCAGTAAAACTTTCCTATAGTTTTATTAAAAGTAGGAAAGGAAATCTGATTAATGACATAAGTATAGAGTGCCCAAAGAAAGCTCTGGGTTTCATTTAGAATGACCTGAAATGAAAGGCCAGAAACAATAAGGATTAAAAAGTAAGAGGGGAAAAAAAAAAGAAGAGAGAGAGAAATAGTGAGAAAAAAATAAATTAAGTAGAAATTTGTGAGAAGCTTGCCACGATTCACTGCTTGGTGATATTTCAAACACTCTGTGGTTACCCAAGAGACTGAGGAAAATTGACTGTGCACCTACATATATTCCCTGTGATCCCCCATAGCTTCCTGGACCTGAGGGAATTCAGCCATGTGAAAGTAAAGAAAAATTGCTTGCCTTCAGCAAGATCCATAATCTGTACAGATAAGGCACTTTAAGCAGACACTGATTTTCCCTGGCTGCTGTCACAGCCCAGTCCGTGATGCTGGACACAAACTGGCTCTTCTATTCCTTCCCACTGTGGTCTCAGCATGGGGTGCTGGTGTCTCATGGCCAAAAATTGCACAGGGCAGCTGAGAGGCTACCTTGATGTAAGAGCATCTTGATTTTGCATCAGTCTTGTCATTACCTATAAAGAAAATCTCTGGGCAGACCTTTATATCAGTTTTTCTTACCTTCTGAGCAGGGATGCCCATGAGTGCCCAAGTGTTTTTCACAAAGATGTTGGTAGCTATGGAGGTGGGAATGAGTAAGAAACCGGCAGGAACTCCTTGGGTAAGGAAATAAAATCCTATAATCCCAGGCATAAATTCCATCAAGTTCTGTTCACATCTCTATTAGGAGATCTATTCTATAACCTCCTTTCTCTGACAATTAGAAATCCTCTTCTAAGTTGCATCCTAATTAATAGCCATTTGTTCTTGTGCCAATGCTGTTCTTCAGTTGGAATCACTCTCCTGTTCCCCCTCCTTCCCTCCTTGTTGGAACAACTGACTAATTAATTAATATGCTGAGAGAAAATGCTGAGAATGTGCCAAGTATCTTCATGCTGAATTTAAGATTTCCTTGTTTTCTTCTCATTTTCTCATCAGACTCAGTACATCCTGGAACCAACCATTTAGTTCTGTACTCGTATCTTGCCCTTTTTTATCAATAGTTCTCCCTTGGGTCTTCTTCTGTGTATTTAGAGTTGTGATGAGATTTGCAGGTGGGTTGGAAGGTGTGTGAACTCTGGCAACTTCAAAAACGCACAAGGACTAAGGGCCGGGGAAGGAACAGCATTTCTCTTTTGAGCTTGTTATAAATAAAACTGATGTGTTGAATGTTGATGTATTTACCTTTTTATACCTACTTTTCCAAACCCAAGGGTTCACTGTTAAAAATCCTTACCTGTTTTATCTGTTGTATCCTCCTTCCTTTAGTCATTTGTACCTGTCCCCTCTTATCTCATCAGGTAATTCAGCCGCTGCTCCCCAGGATGGACTTCCACATTTCCCATAAGGACTTGTGCATGTATGCATATTAAAATCATATTGCTGCTCAGGAATAAGACCACCATAGACAACGAGCCACCCTAAATGGACACCTCAAAACCACACCATGGAAACAACAGGACCCCCAGGAGGCCAGATAGACCAACTTCAGACCAACGAGAGAGTCATCATGACCAAAGTGGCACTCAAGCAAGAAGACCCACCTAGACAACTGAGCCAAAGGCAGGTCTCTGGATGATCCCCATGAGGATAGAGACTCCAGTCCTGCCGGTGATGACAGGCCTGCATGATCCTTCTCCTGGATATCGGCCACCGGGAGCAGCGGTGGCAGCGTGCACCCCGAGCCCCCACCTCTAGGCCCCTCTTTTAATAACGAGCTGATTTTTAATAAAGGCTTAAAAAGGGAGCAGAAGGTCTCCTGGCCCATTCATTTTCTACAAGGTGTTTTTCTTTTCCTAATTCTATGCATCTTCTGAGTGATGTTTGTGCTTATCCAGGGTCAGCAGCCTTCAGGATTTTCAAAATCTTCCTTCCTTGGCCTTTCCCTAACTGAAAGCTTGCTGGCTCTTGGAAAGGTAGTGGCAGTGGGATAGACATAATTATCTCACCTAATTAGCTGTGGTATTTTTTGCTAGGGACAGGCAGGCTGTCATTTACAAGACAGCTGACAGTTCTTCATCTGCACTGAGTTTGAGTCAGATAAGTCTGTGCTGATACAGAGGTCAGAGTACAAGAGAAAGAAAGCAGCATGTGATCTGAAAATATAGAGTAAATGGTGACCGAGCATGCAAACCTGCATCATTTAATTTGTGTTTAGACCCCAAAAAATTATTATTCCTGACATGAGCATTTCATGATGTTCAGCAAGTGAATGTATTGTGCTAATTTCCATGGGCGCTGGATTGGAGTGTCTGCCTCTTTTCTCTGGCACATTTCAGAGGAAGCTAAGGAGCTCAAGTCACAGCTGGAGGATGCCATTCAAGAGCTTTATCTTCACTACAACACATTCTGGGGAATAATTAACACTCCCTGTGTTAATGCTTAAAGCAGAAGTCACAGTCTACTTCTATCCCTTAGTCCATTAGCCCTTGGTATCTGTAGCACCTCTTACAGTATGTCAAGTGCTGGTGTGGTCAGGTGGGATGTGTGATTTTTTTTCTTTTTTTTTCCTATTTGAGTATATTTGTAGATTGATCTGTGACCTGAGCTAGCTGAACATACCCACAGCAGTGCTTGGCATCAGTTCAAGGAAAGCAGCATGGAGCTGGAAGAGGGCTGGAAGGAGATGCACATGGGCAGCACCTCAGTTTTAAACTAAGTCATGGCTTCTGTGAAAGTGTGTGCCTGGATTCTGAATCCAGTTTAGATGTGTTGCTGCCTTGCTTTGTGTTTAATTTCTTATTTACAGAAAAAGTGACAAGCACTTTCCATCTCCAGAGGAATGTGGAGAGAATCAGGGAGCATTTCCTGCTTGGATGAGATGAGGATGGATGTTGAGTGTCGATGCAAAGAAGAGGAGAAAGCAGAGCTCTTATCTCTATGTGGAGTAAGAGCTGCTTTAGCCTGGTACAAGAAATACAGAGAGACAGACTGGGGAGGAAGAAGGGGAAAGCTTCCAAAACTATACATAAAGCCTTTGCCCCTTTCAGGGATGTTTGCAGCAGGACAAAGACACATCTGGTGCAGGTGTTGATGCACTGTGCTTACACAACAGCTTCCATGATTTTTCCTCAGAAGGAGTTGTTTAACCCAACAGGAATGCAGAAAGTTATGGTGACTCTTGTTCCAAGAACACTGAGTTAAATCTACAGGTGAAAAAACAAACCACCAAGTTTTTTTCTGGCATAAATTATTTCAAAACAGTCGCTTTGATTTTTGTATGATTGTCAGCGACTCACATGTAAAAGTTTCCTGTGTAATCTGCATTGAAAGTAATAGTCTTTATGAATGTCCTGGGTTTGAAAGGACAGGTATCTGCCAGCAAAAGCTGGAAGTTCCCTTTGAATAGAGAATGTAAACCCCTCCCTCAAATTATAATTTTGCAATTAGGGGCTCTCAGGCAAAGTTTTGGGAATAGGAATAACAGTCCTTTAATGGGAATACTAAAAATACAAATGTAGTAGTACAGAAAATAAAACACACATGCAAATAAAAGAAAAAANCTGGAGTAACAGATGCAGTCCTGTGAAGTAGGGATGGTCCTGAAGAAAGTCCAGTGGTGACAAGATGGGTCCAGTCTATCTCTGGGACTCGAGTGGAACTAGGAAGTCCTGCTGTTCTTATGTCTCCCCTTTTTATTTGGGTAGGAATTCTTGGGTCCCTCACAGCTAGGCGGAACATCTCCCAATGGGATGATGTAATGTCTCATGTAATTGGTGAGCGTTAGTGTCCCATTATCAGAAAATACCAGCTCCAAAACTCGTGCTTGGCAACTCTATTGTTGGTTAAGTACCCAGCAATTAGTTACCTAGCAACTTAATGGAAAAAATTCAACTAACACAAAAGAAACAATATGCAACCTCCAACAATGAATGATTCAAATCACAAAAAAAATGAAGATGTGATGGGCTNAAAAAAAATGTTTGAAATGCTAAAAAAATAGGAGAAAAACATGCAAAACCCCCCTAAACTGAAAACACAATGTCATGTGATTAACTCAACTGTCTCTGAGATAATATTCATCTCTAGGAACAGAGGTCTTCTTCTTTCCCTGGGGGCAGAGGGTCTTCATCACTTCTTATCTCTCTCTGTCCAAACTTCTCATGAGATCACAGCTACTTCAATATTTAGTTGCTTCAGTACAAATGCCTTTGCTCGTATCTTCAATTTCAATACTCCATCTCCCCATACTGTTTTCATGAATTAAAGAGATATTCTAGCATATCAACAGTCCATCACCGTTGCAAAAGTGTTTCAGCCTAAGACTAAGGCATCTCCTCCTGCCCCTGGGACTTAACTCCTTCTTCACTGACCTTGGTCTCTTCATGTTATCTCTCTACATTTTTCACTCTATTCTTTTCTCTCACTTGAGAAAGGATCAATGTCCTGTAAGTTTCACTGTGCAATAAAGATGTTAATATCTCACCTGGGGTTGCGGTGGTCATGATGGTTCCTGCTGGGCAGTGGCCAAAGCAGTCATGGTGATAGGTTTCAGGCCACACTAGGGCTGTGCCAGGATCTTGCAGCTCGGTCCGGCCCAGCCTGCAGCAAAGGCAGGGCCCGGTCCAGCCCAGCCCCGCCAGGTCCGCGCTGGAGGTGGAGGGGACCTGCCTGGTGGTAAGATGTTAACAGCTGCTGGGCCCAGCCTGATTGGGTCAGGGCCCCTTGACATCCCCTTCCTGGCAGCTTCTGGAGCCTGGCCCAGCCGGTATGGGGCCCAAGTGGACTCCCTCAGAAGGGGCCCAGCCCACGTGGAGGCGGGCTGGACCGGCCTGTTACCTGTTCCCATGTCAGAAGAAAAGTGAAATTTCCTGGGGTTTGTTCAATTTTTAACATGTGTGCTCATAGAGGCATGTTCAGCTTCCTAGTGGTTTTACAAGGTGTCAGTAGGCAAAACTAGCCACTCACTGACTGATTTTTTCAGGCATGGAGAAAACTGTTAGCAGCTCCTCTTAGAAAAATCACTTCCATGTGTGGCTTCTTCCCTGCTCACTTAATGTCAATCAGTGCAAAACCAGCACACAGTAGTACGCAAGTCCTGTTTGGATCAGGCAAGCACAAATCATGCAAACTGAAAACACCCTTGGATGCCATCCCCAGGACCCATTCCACAGCAAGGCCACCTACCTCTTACACAGCCCTTTCCCTCGGTAGGAAGAGTTTTATCAAGCAAGCAAACACCACCAGAATAATTTTACTGCGGAGGAATTCCAGAGACATCCCTTTTCCAGCTAATGGGGGTGATCCTTTAGAGTACAGATCTCAGTCTGGTGCTTTAACCTCAAGACCTCAGTACTTTGTCACTGCTGACACAAAACTGAGCTGCTGCTGCTGCACAGCTTTCAGCCCCTCAGTTAATGTGCTGAATGCGCCTAAAGAGCTTTCTCCTTCCCACACATCACACTGTTAGTGAAGTAGGATAGTGCAAACCCAAGTCATGTAAACGACAGGAGTTGTGTGACTCTTTTTGTTGATGGACGAATAAAATAGATGCGATGTTGTAGTAATGCACTTCCCGTACTTGGGAAGGTGTTTCTATACAAGGAAAAGGTTTCAGTTTACTCCTTGACTTTTTAGGAAATTCATCTGGAAGGTTCTGTACATGTCCCTCTGTAACTGGCTGAGTGCCAAGAGAGAAACATCTGTTGGACCTTTCCTCTGTCCATCAAACCCTGTAAGCTTTCCTATTGGAAATTTTCAAATGGAACCATCCTTGGACATGGAGTAGAAAAAGGGACAGAACAAGGGAACCAACGGCATTTTCTAGGTGTTGTACGAGGTGTGAGATTTCCTCACAACATGCACAGCTTAGANGAAAAAAAAAAAAAAAAAGAAAAGGTCCAGGTTCCATTGAATCATAACTTGGCAGGACAGTTCATACCACCAGAAAGACTTTCTTATCACTTTGCACATGTCCACCGTCCCCTCACAGCTTGCATTGCCTCTTCAGAGCAGGTTGCAATCTCTTAGTCACCTTCTTGTCCTTTTTATATTAATGGTCTTGAACACAGACCATGGTGAACAGCAGCAGTCTCTGGTTTTTGAGGTGGCTTTCTTCTTTTCAGCAACACAGCCCAAATTTGTTATATTTTCAGAGGCATTTCAAGTTCTTAACTGAGAAGGCTGAGTGCAAAAGAGAAAAGGGTTAAAAACAACCTAGGAAAATGTTTGAGTTCTTTCCTTTCCATAAACCAGAAGAGAAGAAAATGAGTCAGAGCAATGCCCCAATTCATAACAGATTTATACGTGTGAGACTGCCATTCATGAAGCAAGCTTTGAAGAGTATTAATTCAATATGAGCATTCCCCAAGATCTAGGTAAAAAATAATGTTGAAGTAGGAAAATATCATGAGACATGAGCTCAGATTTATCCACTGAGTCAAACACTGGAAAAGGCTGCCTAGGGCAGTGGTGTAGTCACCACCTCTGGAGGGGTTTAAAAGATGTGGATATGTGACACTTACAGACCTGTTCTCTCTGGGCTTGGCAGTGCTTGGATAAAAATTTGGCTTGATATTTCAAGGACTTTTTCCAACCTAAACAATTATGTGATGCTGTGGTTCTAAACATACCTGGAAAAGCCTTATCCAGCAAAATTTTCTGTGTGTTTGACTGTTCATGACAGTATATATTAGTAATCACTCGAGACTTCTCATAGAAAGGACATTTGTTTAAAAATTAAGAAAAATGAGGAAGAAGGTAATAGTTGATGACATTCAGTCCACTTGGGGAGAGACAATCTACAAATATGTCAGTGTTCTCCTGCAAAAGGGTAAAAAGGGAATATATCTTTGTCCTGAAAGAGCATTGCCAGCTGGTAACCTGTACTTTAAAGAAAGAAAGGAAGATTGTGTATGAGTTAAAAAAGGACTTCTATAAGAGGTTTGACTTACATTCAGTCTGTCCAAAATTGTGCCTCTTCATCCCCTTTTTAAGAAAGAAAACAGTAGAAAACAAAAATTATTTTTCTTTTTTTTTTTTTTCTTTTTTTTTTTTTTTTTTTTTTTTTTTTTTTTTTTTTTCTGTTGATCTTTTCTGGTTTAGAATTGTTTTGTATGTATTTGTTTATAATTATCCATTCATACCTTTCCTAGCACAAGATGTTACAGTCCAGCAGTGAAGCTCCATTAAGTAACCT
This sequence comes from Aegithalos caudatus, assembly GCA_013389925.1. Classification (NCBI taxonomy): domain Eukaryota; kingdom Metazoa; phylum Chordata; class Aves; order Passeriformes; family Aegithalidae; genus Aegithalos; species Aegithalos caudatus. Next base: position 12,406 of record WEIU01013144.1, on the reverse strand, counting down.
GAATGAGAAAAAAATCCAAGAATGCATCATCTTCCTTGATCTCTGTACTTAATTTAGTTCTGTTTAGGGAGGAAGAGAAAATTAATGGTGGGGGAAAAGGGTAAAAGCTCAAGAGAGCAGGCCAGTCAAGAACAAGTGATTGTCAGAGAACTGAAAGCAAAGAGAATTGCCCAGAGCCTCTTGAAAACTGCCGTCTTTTGCAAACCTGAAAGCTGTACCAAGGAAAATGAAGTGCAATAAACTGTTTATAGAACGATCAGAAGTATATTAGGGTACTAATATCATTAATTGCGCTGTTGTATAGGTACAAGTGCTAGGTTACAGGGGCACAGCCAGTTTGCCAGAAGCTCCTGGGGCGCCCCAGGTATTTGGGAGTCACACAGGGAGCCCAGGTACAGAGAACAGCAGCGAGACCATGCTGTTGGAAGAGTTCAGGGTGGTCTGTCTGCAACAGGACATGAGGAACTGTCTGCAACAGGACATGGTCTGTCTGCAACAGGGTGGTCTGTCTGCAGTAGGAAACAAAGAATGACAGAATCACAGAATAGGATTCTTTAAGAAAATACTGAATATGGCACTCATTGCCATGGTTCAGTTGACAAGGTGGTGTTCAGTCATAGGTTGAACTTCATGATCTCAAAGGTCTTTTTCAACCTGATTAATTCTGTAATTCTGTGATTCTATAATAGGCTCAGTTTTAAGAGAACATTGGGATTATCAAAGTTCAACTCCTGGCACTGCACAGGACACATCAAAACCCACAGCATGTGCTTGAGAGCATTGTCCGAATACTTCCTGAACTCTGGCAGGCTTGGTGCTCTGCTCTCCTTTGGGGAAAGTTATTGTCATCTCTTCTTTTACTGAAGGGTTAGGGTCTCTCCCTTTCTCTTTTTATTTCTCCTAAATTTGTGAGTTTAAGACAATATTTTTTCAAGTCTTTGTTTCAAACTCAGTCTGTTAAATTCAGAAACTGAGTGGCAGTGGGAGGAGAACAAATATAAACTGTTTATTTGCATTTCATCTGAGAACCATACTAAAAAGAAGATTATCAAACAGGAAGGGTTAATGAATATCCCCTCTTTGTTTTCTTTCAATTGAATTCTAGCCAGCAATTCCAAATTAATAGTTTGGAAGGTATCAGGCTGCCTGACATGATTTCTTCTTTACTCTGCAAATGGAGTGATGTTACCAGTTATGGCTTCCCACACAAGAAGAAGTAAGGAACTGGAAAAAATCTGCCCTGAAGACAGGGCCATGCAGAGGTCCAGGGTACACTTAGCAGGCTTAGGAGGGACCATGCAGCTTATCAGTGGGAGACCTGGTAAGGTTCAATCAGTATAGCTCTAAGTAAATTTCTTTGTTTAGGCTGCACTATTTGCATCCAATTTAACTTTCCATTTCAAATAATTTTAATTTTTAAATTAGGGTGGCATTGCCGTGCTTGTCATCCAATTGCATTCATTTACATAAATATCCTTGTTGTATTTTGAGAGGGAAAAAAGTTAAATTAGGAAAACCCATTAGAAACTGTTTTTGCCTATTCACTTTATCTCTAAGGTTGCAAATTTTCAAGTTTCTCAGTTGAATCTTCTGTTCCAGGGACAGTCAAATTACAACCCCCTCAACAGCAGTTAAGACAGATTAAATAAAATGTATATAACTCTGCCTGGGGATGCTTTTGGAGAAGGATCAAAACACAAATGTTTTAAATCAGTGTCTGGTACCTCTGTGTGCATGAAAACAAAGGCACTGGGGCAGGGAGGACTATGGAAGTGGTTAGGGCTGAGGTCCAAGTTTGAATTTTAAGTTTTACACATCCTTGGGGATGCTGGTTCTCCTCCTGGCATGTGTGTCTGAAGGAGAGTCCCATCAAAATATATGTTTCATTGGCTGTCCTAGGAAGGGCTTTTAATACCCCTTTAATTACCTGTGCTTAAATCTTAGCTATAAACAGCGTGTTCCTGGTCTTCCTCCAGATCTCCAGAACACCAACAAGAAGCTTTCTGCCTCATGGTGGCCTGTGGTATTATTTCTGTGTTTCTATAGCAAGTAGAACAGAGGCATCTGTGTAGTTCTCCAAATCTGTGTCAAAACATGATGTTTTAGTTGGCTCTCCTTTGTTCCAAACCAAGAGTTTTAAAATGTTTTAGTCTTTAGGAGGTTTAGTGGTTTGAATGTCAATTACTCATGTGCCTGCAGACCCAGGAAGAGCTAAGAAATAACCAAATAAACCACCGTGCCTGGCTGTAAGAGCTGTTTGGCAGCAAAAATCAAGTGGTTTATCAGAACATGAGGGTATGCAAATGAGCAATTAGATCTACATCATTTCACTAGGTAGGCAGATGCAGCCAGCACAGAGTGAGTGTAAGGATATTGATGGGAAAACACCTTTTTTTCAGTTATTTAAAGCATGAATTGTGCACCATAATTGCAAAACACTTCTACTGCACCTTTTATTCTGTTTTTCTGCTGGTGGAGATAAAACAGTACAATGATGTTAATGAATGGTTGGGCTAGATGTATCATCAGCAATTTAGTTATCAAATAATTCTAAATACCTCTCAGCTCATGAAAATTGTTGATAGCACATGGATTGCATTTGTTCTGCAGAAAGGTATAAAGGGTTCTTTCTGAATTTTTACTGTAGCTTGGAGCTTTTTAAAGAAAAAAGCCTTGCCATGAAAGCAGGTAAACAAAATTGAAGTATTCTGGACCTCCATCTAGCCACAGGAAACATACCTGCATTGAAAGCAGGGGAATCCCCTGGGTTTGGGGCAAGCTTGCAACCAAATCTTAAAAAAGAAAAATAAATTGTGCAATCGGGTTTGTTTTGCCTGCTGAGAGTTCTATTAATTAGAAAATAAAATAATTGAGATGCTTACCTACCTGTCAGTCACGAACAGTCATGCAGAGATCATGTAATTTTCATTTGGGATCCTCAGATCCCAGGAACCAAGGAATGTCCTCCAAGAGTGAAGGGACCTCTCAGTTGTGGAGAAATCATTTTAACCAGGGGAGGGGGAATCCCAGGGAGCTGTGTGTCCCCTTCCTGGATACCCCATCCTCAGGATTCCCCAGGCTTGTGGTTATGCCCCACCCTGCAGCTCCCCTGGCCCCACCCCTGTGGATGGCAGCAGGCCTTTACTCAGGAATGGAGAGAGGGAGTGAAGCTGGACCCTCCCTGAGATGCTGTCCAGAGCAGCTGCTTGGCAAGAGACACAGAAAATGAGAACTGTATTTAGAGAAAGACTTGATGTTGGGGGCAGAGAAATGAACTGTGGCGGAGCAGGTAAGACAATATGGCATTTACACATCATGTACTGTCTGTGGGTTTTGATACTTTGCAGTCTTATAAAAATTAGAAATGAACAAAAACCCTCTGACTTCTACATCTACCATCAACCATCTACCATATTCATGGACATATCAGTTTATACCCAATTCCAAACCAAAGCTTTTACTGCTTTTACAAGTGAAAGCTTGGATCTAATGCCACATTTAAAGAAAACCAAAAAAATTAATGTACTAGAGTATATCATCAGCATTTAGTTTAGCAACGCACAAAGGTGTAGACAAATGACTGAAGAGCAACTTCAGTCATTGTTTTGAGAAATTTCCAAGTAATTGGCTTGACAATGGTCCCTAGAGGTGCATTTATTTCTTCCCAGTGTATATATACATATAAAGTCAAAATGACTTTGCCATTGTTTCCAATTATATTTTCCATCATCAGCTAAAGGATCTACCAGTGCCGCATTAATGGTTCTAGGAAATTAGTACCTAATAAAGACAAGACTGGAGATATTAGCCAAAAACCATTGATAAAAATATAATGCCATTAAAAGATAAATTCCCCACGAAAAATTGTTAATTTCATACAGAAGCATTTCATTGGTCAGATTGATGTGAACTGAAACTTTTTTTTTTATTTTTACTTTTGCCTGTGCTTTGAGATTTTTCTTTTCAGTGATTTACACAGTGCATGTGCCTTTTAAAGCAAGCACTTTGAATACCTTTGGGGCTATCTGTACATCTGTCTCCTTTTTTCCAGTGGCAGTGACTTTGTCCAGCTGTGTCTCCACTTCTGTTGCACCTCAAGCACCTCCTGACATGGATATGTAGTGTAGCATAGGAGTCACCTGCTGGCCCCGTATCATGGAAGAAGTGAGTTATTCAGGGAGCTAAGCCCACAGGAGACAATGAAGAGATAAAGCAAGTTAACTTAAATTCCTGTGTTCCTCACAACATTTTAGAGGTGCACTTTGAAGCGTGCTGCAAAACAAAAGAGTGCAGATCTTGGAACCGGTGGTGTGGTTGAGGCTTTTCCTCTGAAGATTTGGCTTTTACAATGATGCTACCAACATGCTGGAATTTCTGCCCCATTGGAAAAGCATCTGCTCTTATGCTGAGGCCATGCACCAATGCATCCTATCTTGTACATCCCCCCACCCCCACCCCCTTACTTTAGTTTTATTTTAGCATATGCCAATGTTTCCTTCTTTTCCTAAAGTCTGGGGCAATCGTCTCATGCTCCCAAATCCTCACTCTCCCTGGACCCTGATCAGCACTGCCCCATGGTCACTTGTAGCCAGTGACACCTCCCCAGCAGCCCCTCCTCACTGCCCACCAGTAGGTTCAGCTCTGCCTGTCCCTGCTTGGTTCAGGAACTGAATATACTCCACCCCTGACACACTCTAAAAATCACCTGATGGCTCCTTCCCCACTTCATTTCCCTCCCAACCAATGCCAGAGAGGTTAAAGTCCCATAGGAGAAACAGTGACAGTGGCCAGAGGCTGGTGGCCAGTAGCAGCCCCCCTGGTGTAATTCATCACCTGCCCTCTTTTCCAGCTCTGCCTCAGCTCTGTGCCACTAAAACAACTCAGAGAAGTGGCTTTCATGAAGCAGCACATCTGTGTTGAAGAGAAAAAAACATTATTCTGCTCAGATGCTCTTGGGCTTTTGTGCAGGCTGATGCTGTTTCCACCAGAGCCTGCAGAGTGCTGCTACCTTCACAGCTCAGCACAGACCAAAACCCTGAGAGGGAAACATATCAGGTATGATGAAGCACACATCCCTGCCTCCTCTGATCCATCATAAGCCACTCAATATATAGGAGGCAAGAATTTAATTCTGCTTGGCAAAAGGATTTTGAATCTTCCCAGAGCCACACTCCACTGGGTTCATCAATTCTAATAGGATTGCAAAGATAGTTTGGGGCTTTCCCTGGCATAAGGTGGGATGCCTGTGACACTTCTGATGACAAGGAACAAGGAATAGCTATTGTTCCTTTTGAAATAGTTATCTCAAAGCCCTTTGAAATACTGTTTGTAATAATTGAGACACAGCAAAAATATAGAAAAAGTATAATTACTTAAATGCCAGTGTTTCCCACAAATTATTTGACAAAAAGAAAAAAAAAAAGCAAATTAACGAATTGAAATATCCTGAATTATTATCAGGCACTATTGGTAGTAATTCTGATTTATATAATTCAATTTATAATTTAAAAACTAATTTTTAAGTGTTGCAAGTTTACTGTATAGATGATGAAGTTGAAGCCTGCTTTCTCCTGAAGGGAGAATGTCAGGACTTTTCCCTGTAAATAAGGCTGTGATATATTTTCTTGGGTGTCCCCGTTGACCTAATGGAAGTGTATTGAACTATTTGTTTTTGGAAGTATAAAGCAGGAACAAAGAACACAACGTAAAGCTACAAGTGCTCCTCTGGTGCCCCATTCAGGCTCTTTGCTGGGCTCTGGTATAATTTTCTTTTTAGCAAAACCCCATATTCTTTTCATTAATTCCCTGGAATTTCAGTCATAGTGGCTTTATCTCCAGTAGGTAACTCTGCCTCACACCTTTCCTTCATCAGCTGCCATGCATTGCTCCTTGACCCCATGAACCTTCTGTTTCTGTGCCTAAGGGTGACACAGTCCCTCTTCCCAATGTAGGGCCCTGTTTGGGTGGGCAGTGACGACCCATAAAAACTTTTGTCCTGTACTAGACAGTGACCATCACCAAGTCCTGAAGTTCTTAATGTCAGAAGGGATCTTTGGAGGTAGCTGGCAAAGCTGCTGTGTCACAGCCAAGCCAACAGGAGCAGGCACTTGCTCAGGATGATGCTCAGGTCCTACAGCTTTTCCAAAAGAGCTTTCCACCTGTGAGGAGCAGATGTGGTCTCTCTGCCCTCCTGCCATGTTCCTCCTTCCATGATGTATCCCTATGATGTGTTGGGAAAAAGTCCAGTTCCCTCATACTTCTCCTCACACTGGTAACAGCTAGTACCTTCCCCATGTGCCCACCTCTGACTCCCCACCAGACACTGTCCCCTCAGGACACTGGGCATAGTCCAGGCTGACCCCAGGCACCCAAAATCTCCTCCATTGGGGGAGCCCCATGTCAGAGCCATCGGAGACGTGCCAGGAGTGTGCAGGGAACCCTCCAGGAGAGGGGACTCCAGGAGTGTGTGCCTCAGGCTGCATTCCTGGTCCCACAGCCCAGGTGATGGGCACTTGGCCACCCTTGCTACAAGGTCACAGCCATCCTGTCATTCTCATCCTGGTCCAGAGCTTCTCCAGTACATCTGACTTCCCAGCCTGGCTGCCCAAACCCAAGGCTACAGCATTTCCCATGCTGGGTTTCTGCCCATCTCCACCTCCAGCCTGTCAAAGCCCCTGAGGGGAATGATGGGCCCTGTGGGAACCACCCACCTGATGCCTCTGCTCTGGGTTTCAGTGATGCTGCTCCAGCATAGAGGAGAATAGAGAGCTCCAGCTTCCCAGAGGGCTTTATGCCCATGTCACATTCACAGCACCTCCCCAGTAACTGCCACCGCTGTCACTGTCACATACCCTGCAGGATTTTCTAGCTCCTTAGTGACCTGAAATATTTTCTTATCCCGATTTTCCACCAATTCCCCTCTTGCAAAGCCTGTGACGCTAGTAACAACACGTCAAGTGTCAAATTTTCCTCTTGCTGTTTCCAGATACCCTCAATGTAACTCCACCCCCGAGACATGTTCAAGGAGGTTGTCTTGGTTTACAAAGACAGGTATCTGCCAGAAAAAGCTGAAGTTTCACTTGGAATAGAGAATGCAAACCCCTTCCCCCAAATCATTATAATTTTGCAATTAGGGGCTTTCAGGCAAAGATTTGGGAATAGGAATAAGAGTTCTTCACTAGGAATATTAAAAAATACAAATGTAGTAGTACCAAAAAAAAA
>WEIU01013141.1:8458-19877 GCA_013389925.1 Aegithalos caudatus | reverse complement strand
AATTTAGCTAGAGGATACGGGGGAGGGGGAGGGGGGGGCCGGAACCAAATCAACTTATTTTCAGAAACTGCTTATATTGCTGTTTGTGGGACCATTCAACATTTGCATGTCAACAGCACTCAGTTGTTAGCAGGTAGTCAGAAAAGATCAGAAAGCTTAAAATAAACTTTAGGCACAGCAATTCCAATTACTAAAAAATATCCACTCTTTGGTACAATGGAATCAGAAGCAGAAAATATATTCTAAGGCAGGATGATAATAAATTTAGAGAAATCTTGAAGACACTTGCAAGATATTTTTCAAAATACTGTGGTGGGAGGATTTTATGTTGTAAAACTAAGACAGAGTGTATCTCAGTTGCAATTCACTGTATAATAAATGTGGTTTCATGTTATATCTGATGCCAAAAATGCTTAGCTACATTTTCTCTTTTTGCTTTTTTCCTTTTTTAATTTTTTGCAAACCCACTGCCATGGTCAGACACATGTTCCACTAGAACAAGTTGCCCAGTACAATCTCCAGCCTGGACTTGATTCTTTCTTTACTAAACTCTTCACTTATATTTATGGTTTTATCTATTCTTTATCTCCTCTTTTTCTCCTCTCACCTGCCCACTTTTCAGCAGCTTAACCCAGTACTATTTGAGTTTCCATGAGGTTTCCTCTCTAGACTTTAGTCTAAATAGAATCCAGAGCAGGCCATACTTGTGTAATAATCTAAAATCAATTAAAAACAAACAAACAAAAAAAAAAAAAAAAAAAAAAAAAAAAAAAAAAAAAAAAACAACAAAAAAAAAACCACACAAGGAAAGTATCCAAAATGTGCCACACTCCTCTTTTGAAGACCTTTCTAAGACTATGAAGTAGACATTAAAGCTTTGTCTGAGAGACAAACACCTTCAAAATTTCTGTTCTTTAGCATTTTACTGGTTCTATCCTATTCAAGTAAGAACACTGAAACCAAATTAACATTTGAATATTGTAATCTCTGCTATTGATAGTCATATCCTGCTTCTCCTTAGAACTGTATATTGTTTTAAAATATTTTTACTTTGTTTTGCAAAATCCTAGGAGTGGAAGGACACTGGATTTACAAGACAACAACTCAGTTACAGTCTCACTTTGAAGTGAGAAGCCCAGATACAAAACAAGCGGTTAGAGAAGGACCCCAGTTCTGCAGTTCATATGGGTACTCTTACAGCACTTTGCCAATAGTTTGAAAAATAATGGGGCAATCTAAGAACAATTTTCTTGGGAAGAAAATTTTATGGGAGAAGAGTTGTGAACTCAGGGTTGTTTGCTGTTTACTTCATTTTTCTGGATCACAAATCAAATTATTTTGAGAGGCTTTTGCATCTGCTTTTGAGGAAAGCATGCTGTTTCTTAAGGAAAAAAATTAATTCAGATCAGAGGAAGGTGGTTATAAAAAATTTCTCTCCAGCACTAGAGGAAAAATACAGTTCTGAAAACAAGTATTTGCTATTATTCCCTTCTGGGGTTTGGTTTTTTGCTTGTTTTTCTTGGGTGTGGGAGAGGTGTTTCACCTGTGGGTTTTTTACGCTTCAGTAACCCACTTTGGTGACAAATTATGTTGTACCTGTACAGCACTAGATATTTTACAATCCACTGGTAGGTGCTGTCTTCTATATATGCTTCTGGCAGGCTCTAAAAGCCACGGGAGAAACATGCCTGTGTGGCACCAGCAGGGTGTCATCCCCTGTGTCACTCATGCAAGCAGGCACAGGCCAGCTGAGCTCTTCTCAGCCTGGGAAGATGCCAAGTGGGTGAAGCTTGTTTCGCCTCCCTCCCAGATGCACTCTCTGTGACTCATCTGTCTTCAGGGCTGTCTCTACAATCATTTATGTGCATCAGAAACCATGGGCATGGTGAAAAATAATGTTATGTTTTTGTTCTAAAATTTTAAATTTATATCCCTTTCACGTAGGGATCCTTTTAGTTACATGTTCATAAAATATTTCTAAATTTTGAACTGGTTTAGGGTATAACAGTGTCTTTTTTACATAAAGGATAAAGATTAGTTGATGGCATCACCCTCCTGCAAAAATACACTTCTTTTAAAGTATTCTTCAGTTTCTTAATTTATTTCATTGCAGTTTTGCAATATATTGGGAGTTATTTCAAGGCACAGAAAACAGTGTCTGGAACACACTGTATGTAGTATGAGCGCAATGAAGAAATACCTCCTAATTAGAGCAGAATACTTTAGCAGCACTACAATTCTCAGTGAGAAAAAGCTGCAAACAAACAAATTTAAAAATCCCCAAACAAAGAGAAAACCCACCAAACCCCAAATCCCCAACCAACTAAAAAAATCTTATATATGTTTTCTAAAGAATAGATGAAACTAAGTAATGGTGGTAGGAAAATAGTGACTTGCCCTTCATGCAAACTGATGAGATTGCTTAAGAGGATAGTATTTTATCAATTAGTGGTTTTGTTATTGCTAGGATGAGACCTAATTCAAGTAGGGACAGGGAAGTTAATTAACAGACAATTCACTTTTCATAAAGGCTATATCCTCTTAGTCTGGAATGCTGGTATGAACCACTGCAGGCAAAGGCAAGATTTGGACCAAAGCAGGCTCCATGGTATGCACTCCCTCTCCAGAGGGTAAATGAGGGCATGCCACAATGCTGTTATGGTAAAAATACCTTAGAAAATAGAGATTAATTCTGAAGAATTCAAAAAGCAAGGGGATATGAAGTAAATAACTGTTGATTGATGCATTGAATTAAGAAAGCACAGCTGTTCCTCAGTAAAATAGGAAATGTATAACATTATTTAGTCCTTCCCCATTGGCGTTTATTTAGTAAAGGGGAATTCCAGAAAATGAAAGGGATTCTCTTTTTTAATCTATCCATTCAAGTAGTGTTTCCTTTATCATATGTGGAGAGAGCGAACCTGAGTTTTTCGATATCTCACTCCTGTTAAGAGTGAGAGAATTATCCCTCGAGCCAATTATCCATCCCTGTCTTTCCTTTGTGGGAAGCAAATTTCCCATTGCAAAATGTGGTGAAGAATTAAGTTATCAGTAATTTTTCTCTAGTTCACATGTTACATGAACTTTTAAAGACAGACCTCTCATTCTCCAGCAGTCAAGAATATGCATATAGAGAGAAGGGGTGACCATTTTTCTGGATCTGTTAACCCAGAGCAAAAATAAGGAGTGGGTATGTTGTTTCACTCCCAATCAGAAATTATTTAAATCTTTTGCTGTGTTTAGTCTCAGACAAATGAGGCTTTTTTTCATAAAACTGACTCAAAAAGATCATGTGGTTTTGAACTGGAACATGTCTGGTTCTGAATATGGCTGGTCATTTAATATGACAAAATAGGGAAAAGTGTGGTTGAAAAGATAAAACTGTACATTAGTTCTACTTCCAAAGGCTTTTTAGGGTGGAATGACACGTTTTGAGAGCTTGGCAGGGCAAATGCATAGAACTTCACATGGCAAATGCATACCAGCAGATCCATTTCTATAATGAAAACTCATGTGCATTTATTTATAAAACAGAGGTGAATAATATTATACAGGACACTTTCTAAATCTCTCACATCATCCATAACATCCATAACCTGAATAATTAATTATTATCATCTACGCTGACACTACCTGTACTTAGTCCACTATACAATGAGAAAAGTTAAATTTACATGGTTGCACTGTGATTAAGTCTGCCTGAGAAATTACACCTTGCAGAATTTTACCAAGTTCAGGATAGATTTTTTTAATGCAATAGCATGGCATAAACTTGTAGCAGCTGTTCTGTGAAAAATGTAGCCAAGAATACACAAAAACTTCAGTTTTAGAAGTAATTCTGAAAATACTTAGGTATAGAGTATATGGAAATTATTATCACCTAGATGGCCTAAAGTGAAATTACCTAAGTTAATCACCAAAACAGCAGTATTTATAACAGATGGAGATGGAAAGTTCACATGACTTTTATGACGACTAGTGATATAAGGTATGTTGATGAAGAGAGATTCTATATTTCTCTAACACAAATATAATTCACATGAAGTTTTTTTATAAATGTTATATAACAAGTTTAGTTGATTTACTAAATTTTAATTACTTTCTTGCAAAATACCAAAAATACATCCTATATATATTTTCTAAGGGCCATTGTTTGCCCTATGCCTCTATCTCAAATTTTAAAACTGCTTAATTTCTTAATAGTGTTACAGTTCAAATGCCCTTAAAATATGTTGGGATGCTTGGAAACATTGAAACTGACTTTTTAGTTCTTGGATTTTCTGTATTGAATTGGGCTAATGTGGCTTAAATTGATTTTTCAGTGTTCAGAGTCTACATACTCAATTTTCAGTGGTAGATTATACTTATTTTCTGTTGTGCTTTGAAAAATATCCTAGAATCCGAAAAGGTTTGGTCTAATCACAGGGTAAAATCTGTGTGGTACTCTACTGAAGAGATTACATTAGTTATTAGACATTCAATGAAAAATATTAAAAACAAGCAAGTGAAAATCAAAAAGTTCCATATGGTTTTTCAGTTGTAATGTCTCCAAATATTGTAGGTGTTGATTGACTTAGTTAAAGTTGCAATTTGACAACATGACAAGTACATCTCACCCATCTCATTGCTGGAAGAGGTCAACACTCAATCAAATTTTTTTGTTTTACTCAATTTGCACACCCACATCTGCCTGCACAGAGAATAGAAATGACCAGCTGTCTTTCTAGAAGACAGAGAACACAGGATTTCCTGACTTCTCCCCAGCACAACACCTGCACTGGCTTATAAATACCCTCATAGGCTAAGGATCCACTGGGTCAGGGTATGAGCACCACAGAAACTTCATTCTTGACACTAAAATGATGTCTGGAATTATACTGGCACTGTATGTGCAGGATAGCTCAGGCAGTTTCCAGAATGGAAAGGGGGACATATGATTGGATCAGAAAGAATTTATGGATATAATCTGGTCAATATTTTGCTCAGATTTAGTGTGCTGGTGTAGGTACCTCTAAGTGTTTGAAAGTGCACATCTGCTCCCAAAGGATCCTGATGAATAATGGGTACCAGCAAGCAGTCCCTGAGCATGAGACCAAGCAGTGTAATTGTCATGTGTTCAAAATTTTTAGGGATAACACCTTCTGCATGTCTAAAGAACACAAATAACACCTCTGGATCTATTCTGGACCCTGGATTGCATCTTTGCAGGTCAAAGTATTATTTAATATGTGTTTTTACACTTCAAACTGTCTAACAGAATATAAGAACTGTGCTTCGGGTATGACACAGAAAATTACTTCACATGATTAGCAATTGGGCTGTAGTGTAAAGAGAGAAGGGGAGCCTTGGGAGCCGAAATTCTTTGTAGAGAGAGTTGAAGGAATGTGGAGAGTGTGGAGAGGGAGTCAATCTCATGTTCTCCACACAGCCTTGGAAGCAGTCTTAGGGTGAGATGTAATCAGAAAGCCTTCCAGGCTGTGCCTTGGAGACAACAAAAAGCACTACCAGGTAATCAGCGTGGACCAGCAGGACCCTGTGGGTGCTGTCACCTCTGGCTGACCGAGACAGTTACATCCTAATGACTTGTGTTGCAGCAGAATAATCATGTGTGCTTGAAAAGGGGAAAGTGCTCTGTACACTCTTCTCTGTAACAGTGCTTCCTTCACACAGGATTACTATTTCCCCAAGTAGTGTTATTATGTGTCTGAGTTTCCCAAGACCTTTCCCCCCTATGATTTTGAAGTTTTCACTTAATTACTGAAATGCGCACTGGCTGTGTCAGAGCAATATTTCCACAGCTGCCAAGTATCTGATCTTGTCATTCATATATCAATATATGGTGATTCATCTCACCTAAAATTGGAGTAAGTTGGATATTTCCAGCCAATCTTGACTGTGCCACTAAAGCCCTAAACCTGTTTGCATATGTGGAGCCTTCCTGACAGGCCCCAGCTACCAGAATGCCTTGGAAATTCCAGACAAAGCCATGGTAACCCTATTTTCAGAGAGGTGGAATGGTGACTGATGATCATGGATAATGCCTTAATCTTTGCATGTGTTGGCTCTTTTATGTTTATCTTGATGTAATTAACTGAACAGTCCCCATATTAGTTCATTTAGTATCATGAGAATTGGTATCTTCCTCTCGTATCAGTTGCAGCTGTCCTTTCCTGGTTTGACTCCAGTGCACACACTGTACTTCTTGCAGTGACTCATATGCTGAAAAATGTCATAACCACATGAAAACTCAGAAATTACCTACAGAAAGCACACAGATGCAGTCACATATGCCAGTAGTAAATAATACTTAACACAGACCAGAAGAACACAGAAAGCCTAAAGGTTTCACTAAGAGTGGAAATGAATGGGATCAAGCTGAACTTTTAATATTCATTAAGAAAAAATGACCTGACTCATATAGATTCTTCTGTGCACAAATTACTGTAGGAAGCAGTTGTAGTGAGGCAAATAATGTTCACAGGAGTTTGCAACATACCTCCTGTGAACCAAACTCAGGGCTGAAATTAATTATATAGCTTATTTTCTTTCTTAGAACTGTTCTTCTTTATTCATAAGAAATAATATACATTCCAGATGGCCCGTGCATCATTAAAAATTAGTCTGCCGAACTTTGTCACCAATTTTTCTTGCATCAAAATATCATTTGTATCGCCATATAACAATAAGCATTTGTTCAAAAACAGCTGTAGCAGGTGATGTATTTCTGCTTCAAATGGCAACAGTCTCTTTACAGTCATACAAATTTTTTGCAAATTCTCATCTTGTAAGGCTCAGTCTACTTCAGTGTGAGACCTTACAAACTATAGAGGGCAGGTGAGGATTGTGAAGCTGTGGCTGGGCTCGTACAGTCAGCGTTTAAGCACCCCATACAAGGTCTTTTCTTATATGGACCCAAGCCAGCTCTTTCTTCCAGATGGTGACTTGTCCTCTCTCCCTCTGTTGGGAGACAACTTCTTAGTTTTCAAATGCATTCAGGAGTTCACAGTCCAAGATAAGGAAGAGGAAGCACAAGTGAAAGTTGCTTAGTAGATGGAGTCTAAAATCAAATATTAACAATGAAAGTTAGATAAAAGAAAGACTGTTGTTTAAGTTTCTACATTTCTTTTGTTTTCCTGCCATCAGAAGTGAACTTGTGTCAACAATTCCCAGTAATTCCAGAGGTCACTCTTGTCTGATGCATGTCATACAGTTTATCTTTGTCTCAATGCAGGATGTTGTGGATTTGGGTGTGTTTTTTTGCTTTTGTATTTAAAGAATACAAATGTAGAACTCTGCAGATAGGTTTTTTTAAAGTACTGAGTGGGAAAGCAGCAGTGTATGTGTTGACTCTGCTTTTTCCAAACGGCTAATGAGAGTTATTTTTGAATTATTGCAAACATTGCATTTAGAGAATAAGTGAAATCAGACCCATCATTCAGGAATTGTACAATCATTTTGAAACATAACATTTAGCTATTTAGCTCAGTAAATAATTTATTTACAATATAGTGCTGGGAAAAAAATAAAAACAAGGATGTTTAGTTGTATAAACTACCAAGTGCAGTGGGACAATGGGTGGAAAATCTGAAAAGAAAGGAAAAATTATGTCAAAATATACAAAGGGATTTTTGGGCTTGTGTCATAGGGAAGGTAATGACACAGGAAAGAAATTTTATCCATTTTCCTTCCACTGCATCGTGTCTTTTTAACAAAGACCACAGCCAGGAAAAATCTGTCTAGTTTGGAATTTTTAAAAAATAGTTAATTATATAAAAAGTTCCATAAATATAGTGTATAAAAAGGCCATAACTAAGTAAGATGAAAGGTTTCCATTGACATTTTGATTTGTTTAAACAAAAAAAATTAAATTTGGAAAGTAAATTTTTTATCCTTATTCTTTAATATACTTAAAATGGAGATTAGAAAAGTAAATCACTAATGAAAACTATTATTCTTGTGGAGCCTAGCTTGGTTTTAAGATTTTTCAGCTACATAAATATCAACCCAGATAGATGTTCTTATAAAAATGTCATATTTATTTACTTAATTCATCAATTAGTTAGTTTTATTTATTACTTTTTAAGTCTGTAATTATAAGATAACCTAATTTTTTAATGAAAACATGAAGTAAAATATTATTATACAAAGCATGATTGGATATAACAGTATCTTCACAGATACTAACCTCATTAAGTTTTACCCTTAAAGGGTAGTTTTTCATTTAAAATGTGTGTCCATTGAATGATTACTAGACACAATACATAGATAAATCAATAGCTTTATTGTCTAAGCACTGCCAAATGCATATCCACACATGTAAATATAACCACATATTTACTGCAGGTGTTAAATTTCCATGAGCGAATTCTCAAAATCACAAGTGGACAGATGAAATCTTCAGCAGCAGATGAGAACAAAGCTGGGTTTTTTTTCCCAGACATTTCTGCTCATTACTGAAGCTGAGACGCCAAGATTGTACACATGTCACTTCCAGATTTGGTACACATAGAGAAAGTCTCAGTGCCTTGAGAAAACACATTTGGCAGCTACTAATATATTAATCAATTGAGCATTGGATTAGCCCAGCTGTTCCCTGGAGCAAATGCATTACTGAGAAGAGCAAGTCAATTGCCAGCTTGCTTAATTTGTTTCTGCAAGAATTTCATAAGCAATGCTATGAATATTTATTTGTTTTCTTCTCTCAGACAGATGATGCAGGCTGGGAGAATAGCTTTACTGATAATTTACGGACCTGAGACTATGGCCTTGTTTTATTAAAAAAAATTATTTACAAGTCTCAAATTAACCTTTTTTCTCCTTAGCCTTTCCTCAAGAATTACAGATTAATAGTCACATTTCATTTTTACCCTCTGAGCTTACATTTTATGTTTGGTCTTTTTATTTAATGTTTTCTCTTCCTAAGTGTAAAAAATAAATATGGTAAATAATGCCAGTTAGAACATTCAGTTTTCCTGAGACTATAGCACCTATAAAATTAACTAAAACTACAATTTCTCTGGTTTAAAGATATACTCTAGATAATTTTTCATTTAAGAAATATTCAAGCACTTGTCAAGGCAGCTTAATTTGTGCTGAACAGACAGGAGTTAAGGACATGGATGTTATAGCTCCTCCCCACTGTCTTCTTCTACCCCAGGCTCTCAAGCCATCAAACAGTTAACACAGAAAATATTTTCTTTTCTTTCTACTGACATTTCATGAACACTTCTCTGCTGTTTTGTGGGTGTTTCTTCCCCTTCAATGGCAAAAATTCACAAATTTTAGAGGCTGTACTGGGTAGTGCATATGCAGTATGGGATCACATCAGCTTTATGCCTCACAGATTAAAACTGCAGGCAGGTTCCCTACCTACAGAATTGACCAACGTGCATTTTTCTATTTGTGGAAGAAAAGCTTCCTTCTTGAGATCATATCGTCTGCTCCTGAATCCAAAGGGAGAAGTGAGATCTAAACACAGCTGCAATTTCTAATTTGCACACACATCTTGGTGAACTTGTATTTTTGTGGGATTTTATTGCCTCTATTCTGTGAGCACAGTAAAATGTATCCCAAATACAGAGTTTTGCTTTGTCTAGAGGTTTTCTTGACCAGAGAGCAGGGGCTTAGCTTTTTCATAACAGTAGACTGTTAATTTGGTTTATCTCATTTTAAGAACTCTAATGGTAATATGACCGCTTTGCTCCAAGAACTGGATAAACAAATTCACAGGCAAACACTATTGTTTATTTTGTTTTTCAGTAACATTTCTGATTGTAATTAAAGAATTGAAAGCCTTAAACCTGACAAATATGTACTCTGAAGGNTAACACTAAAAAATACAGTCTTTTGTTTCTGTTTTTGTTTTGTTTGTCGGTTTTGGTTTTTTTTTAATCCAGAAAGATAAGTTTGTCTCTATCAGAAAAACCATTGTGGCAAGCCAATTAAAATTGCTTTAAATGACCAATGTTAAATTTCAGAGTAAACCCTATGGTACTCTGTCCTTGGGATTTTTCCTAGTGTAGGAAAATTACCTTGATTTATTATTTCTTGTGAGCAAGATAATATTTGGGTTTTTAGTTTTCTGAAACACTTTTAGAGTTTAAAATTCTACTACTACAATTGTAGTACTGTCCAGTGTCACTGGATGTATGCATGGATCTGATCTTCTTTACACAGAAACAACCCAAAACTTACTCCTTTGCAATCCCTGAGATTGTTTTTGCAGAGAAACAGACCAGAAGCAACCCTAGAGGTTGTCAAAGTTGCTGTTGGAGTGGGAAACAAAAGACTGTATTTTTTAGTGTTAGCTTTTAGCTGACTAGCTGAGAGATGAGTCAAAGCAAATTTCTAAATACTTGGATACTTCCTTTGACATATCCACTGCAGCATATAACTGAGCAGCAAAGTAAAAAATTTCCTGGTTCCCAACAACGTGACTTTTTTTATGACAGACAAGAGTTAACAGTCCTTCCCAACACAGCCATGGGTACCGGGCCAAGATGTAGTGAAAATGGAGAGGTACAGCTGAAGGCATAGAAATGCTCCTTCTTTCCCATGAAGAAAGACTGCAATGGATGGAGGCTGTTTTTAACCTCCTCAGCTGCATTTTGGGGAAGTGAAAGAAAACCCTACTAAGCCTTGGTAGCCATGATAAAACCAGATTTTGCTGGCTAGTAAATATAAGTAATGCTGTAGTTGTTTGTTGCTGAAAAGGATGCTTTGTACATGGATCCAACAAAAACCTGGTTTGAATTAGCAGTGTTTATCTAAAATGCAATGAATCATGGTGTTTACATCTGAGATAGGCAGGGAATCTTGTTTAAATGGTTGTATAATTTCTTATGGACACTTGAGTGGTGAAAGTTGCCAAGATAACAAGGCTTTTTAAAATGAAATAATGAGGAAATCTCTGCTAGGAAGCACTTAATTCAATTGAGAAGCAGAATTCCTAATTGATGCAAAAGCATCAAAGCTCCCATGACAGATTATGTAAAACTGACACAACAACAAAAAAACAACGAAAGGGCATCAGGGAAGGTAAGTGTACAGGCAAGTACTAACAGAGAATTAAGTTGTATATTTGACAAATAGTAGAGGCTTAGAATGTTTTCTCTGTAATATCTGACTGACAAATTGAATTCCCAGAATGAAGATCTGTTAGGGAGAGAAGTACAATCCTTGGGGCTAGACAGCCACATCATTGCTGAGCTGCTAATAGATTTGTGCCCATTGGCACAGAACCTGAGACACTGAAAATCAGTGTCAGGAGAGAAAGGCTCCCTGTGTCTCCTTCTTATGTATCTTAATTAGGAAATATCTCATTCTGTACTCTGTTCACACCAATCAGCATCATATTACACAAGCAGATGTCAGTGAGACTGTGAGAATAAAGCTTCAGGCAATGAGCAGAACTGCTGAG
>WEIU01013138.1:730-28831 GCA_013389925.1 Aegithalos caudatus | reverse complement strand
ATGTCAAAAAAAAAAAAAAAAAAAAAAAAAAAAATACAAACAGACAAGACAATTTGCCAGTGATATTATAAATTAACTAAAGTAATTTTCCCCATGCTCCTCAGTTTCATTTCCTATGGGACATTTTACTCCATGTTTATTTCTCAATATGGACCTATCTTTCTGTCATAAAAAACACATGCCCTGACAGTGTGTCATAAAAGGGATATCTGAAAGTTTAATGTCTGCTTTCATTTGAGCAGAGCAAACGAACACTGAGATTTAAAGGCTCAGAAAACAAAACCAAACCAGAACAAAACAAAAGAAGAGAAAAAAATAAACACAAAAAATGAAGCTTGTTCCTGATACTCTTTCTCCAGGTTCTAGGGAGGACTTCTTAAAGCAACAATTTTTGATAAGCATGGCAATATTTCAACAGAAGTAATATGGGGGTGATAGATGCAGGGGGGCAAATAGCCCCCTAAACTGAACTAGCTAATCTGTTTCACTGTTTTGCAAAGGATGTAGGTTGAAATTTCTAGGTTATTACATTTCCTTATTCTGTATTTCTACTTGTCATAGTCTGGGATGAGGCAATCTCTGCAGATGCTTATCACTTTCTGGTTTTTTAGTAGTCTGGGATTTATTGAGATGAAAGTGACTGGGACAGATGTATTACCAGATGTACTTTCTGCTGAATTTGAAGTGCTATATGTATATCTATATATCTATATCTATCTTCTCTGACCTTCAAAATATTAGACTGCTCAATGTTGTATAACATGATTACTTGTATTTTTCAGGATATTATGAGGAGAAAGAGGAGGTTTTTTCACCTTTTAAAATACGTTCTTTGTTAGAGAAAATTCTACACAAGTTATTAAGAAAGAAGTCTAAAATTACTTTAGAAAAATATATATAATTCCTCTATCAACTTGCTGTAAAAATGAGGACAAATTAGGTAGTTTCCTGTTTATAGGTTCAGAAATAATTAAAGAAATGAGAGGGAAAAAAG
This sequence comes from Aegithalos caudatus, assembly GCA_013389925.1. Taxonomy (NCBI): domain Eukaryota; kingdom Metazoa; phylum Chordata; class Aves; order Passeriformes; family Aegithalidae; genus Aegithalos; species Aegithalos caudatus. The sequence continues at coordinate 27,837 of WEIU01013138.1, read as the reverse complement.
TGGTTCTTTGTGTGCAATCCCAGAAAAATCCTGGGGAGGACCACTTAATTTTCCGTATTTAATTCAATAGGAGCAATATGTAATCTTTTGTGCTTATTTTCATCCCACTGTTCAAGGAAACAGTTGATTAACATATGGTTCTGCAATGACTGAGAAAACGAGAGTGTTTAATCTGTAAATTTATATCTGTAAAAACACACCAGAGGACAGTCACAGTGGAAACATCCAATTTGTTTTACAAGGAAATTATATCTCTTTGCAAAAAGATGAACGTGTTACATGGTTTTAAGCCAATGCATGTATGAAGGCATACATGCTATAATCATTCACATAAGTAAATTAAACACATAAGTGTGTTAACCCCCATTTTCAAGAATGCTTCCTAATGATGTAATCTACAGTTTTAATAAGAAAAAGAAATCAACTCAAAAAGGTTATAATTTCCCTCTGGCACACAGCCAGGACTAAGAGTAGGAATCCAGGGTTTGAAATTCTCAGACCACAGCTCAATCCATCACAGTTATTTCAAAACACAACTCAGAATTAATTAATTAAAGCCAAAATTATTTTGTTCACTTCAGAGGTGCAGTTTTGGCGTTTTCACAATTATGTAAGCAAAAACCCTTTTAGATTAAAATGTTTATGCTATTTTCATTTGCATATAGGTCAATCTATTGAATAATTCATAGTCTCTTCTACTTATTATCAGGAGTCTACCTAGAGCCTCCCCCTGGATAAATTAGGCAAATCTTGAAAGCCCACAGAAAGAATAGAATAGACAGCTGCTTTAAAACTTTTTTTCCCCAATAATTATTTTGCTGACAAGTAAAAATTAATTTGTTAGATGCCTAAAAGTGTCTCCTGTCAAAAATAAACTTTTGCCTTCCAGTATAAACTTTTCTGAAATCTGTTATGTGATTCTAATTTAGGTATTTTTGCAGCAGGGATGTACAAGTAAACACATATATAAAACTCCAAAACCTCTCTGGTATTATGTATTGAATTGAAGTGACTTCAGTGAAGCCAAGTACTGAAGGTCTCTGCTGGCATAAAAATTAATGTAAGGTTGAAGTCTAAGATAAATAACATCATGGCTGTGTTGGTCGTGCTGTCTCCCTGAAGAAGTCTGGCCTGAAGAGTATGGTTTGTAAAGTAAAAATTTAAACAAACATTCTATGATAAGAACCTCTGTAATTAATATGAGCTTACATATTTTCACAAACCCAGTTTTCTGAGTGTTTCTACAGTGGTGATCATTTACTGAGGCATAAAAGAGGACTTACTATCCCTTTTGACTACAGGTCAGAAAATTATTTCCAGTTTTCCCATCATTCCTCAAGCTCCCTTATGCGACACTACATGGTTTGCTTTACTCCCTAAGATTGATGGAAGAAAAGGAACAAAACCAAAAACATTCAAAGGGAAATCTCTTTTCTTTTTCCTGTAATTGCACCTCATTGCTGTCAAAGACCATCTGTTAACCAAGAACAAATTTATAATCAAAAGCTAAGCAGGAGATCTTTACTGACTTTTCAACAGTGCCAGTGCCAGGATGAGCAGCAATGGCCATCAAATAAAGCACAGCGAGTTCCACCCCAGCAGGAGGAAGAGCTTCTCTCCATGGAGGGGCAGAGCCCTGGAACAGCTGCCCAGGGAGGGCCTGGAGTGTCCCACTCTGGAGAGATCCCAACCCCAGCTGGACACATTCCTGTGTCACTGCTCCGGGGCCCCTGCCTGGGCAGGGACTTGGGCTGGATGAGCTCCTGGGGCCCCTTTCAACCCCAAGTATACTGTGATTCTGTGGATTAAAGTTTAGATCTGCTATACATCAGATTGCATCAATAACACATTCTATCCATAGCTAGTCACTAATTTTTTACTAGAAACTGTTTTGAAAACACAGAAATAATCTTATCAATGTGGACATGAAACCACGAGGGCAATTTTGGTTTATTTTTTAATTTATTGAAGGTGTTTCTTAGTGATTTTTTGGGGTTGGGATTTTCTGAAGTATTGTTGGCCTATGTGAATTGCATTTCTGCTTACATTCAAATTATCTATTTCTTGTTTACTATGTACAATAACATGTAATGCCTCTCAAAACTGATAATTTTTTAATATTAAGCTTTGGATACTACAAGGAGCATCTTTACCCTCACAATGAAGGTGGTGAGAACTTGGTGCAGTTGCCCAGAAAAGCTGTGGCTGCCCCTGGATCCCTGGAAGTGTACAAGGCCAGGCTGGGAACTGGGGCTTTTTGCCACCTGGGACAGTGTAAGATGTCCCTGCACATGGCAGGGGATGGAACTGGATGAGCTTTAAGGTCCCTTTCAACCCAAACCATTCTGAGATTATTTGGTTCTATGCTTTTATGTTTTTGAAAAGTCTTTATGCCTGTGATTTTCCTAAAAGCACAGGTTTTAGAAATATTAAACATTAGGTTATAGACATCATCCAGTCAAGATGCAAAATCCATTCTGTCTTGGACAAAGATGGAGAAAAGAAAGGCGGAAATGCAAATAAATACCCTGAAGACTCTCATGATAAAATTCTAAACAAGGAGAATATAGGAGAAAATATGGTCACTTTAAAACCCCACTGTCAAATAGAATTAATCATTAGACTTCCCAGAGCTGGAAGGGACCCACACAAATCACCGAGTCCAACCCTATCCCATGTGACAAAGTCTGCCTTGAAGTATTCAAGTGAGAAGAATAAAATAATTCCCAGAAATGTGAAATTAGCTTACTAATATTATATGCCTCAATGTTTAAGAAGAATTCGTGGAGTAAAGCATCTTTTTTATTATAGTGCATTGTTGAAAACTGTTCTGCACCAAATAACTCCAGATTAAAGCTCATTCACTTAAAATGTAGAAAAATAACAGGTAGTTAAGGATGATATAATTTTTCAATGTTTTGGATATTCTTAGGCTTCGGCAATATGTCCTTCTATACTGTGCATTCTAATTTATCCTCCTCAAAATAGTCTTCCTGCTTGCATAACACTGATTCTTTAATTTAAATAAATAAATAAATAAAAATCTTACAAAGCAAATGCTTGCAGATCTTTAAAATCCTTGATGATCCAAACACAATCATAAAAAAAACCCCAGATTAAACATAATGGGCTACTGTGCACAATCTGTGAGATTCATAAAAAAAATCCCTTTGTTATCCTTCAAGTTCTTGTAGCAAGCACATTCACAGCAAGAATTAACATTTCGAAACTGCCAAAAATTGACATGAAATTGTGAAAATACTTTAATTTGATCTGTAATGTGCACAGGCTGCCCCCTCTTGTATCAAATAATACCACTTCAGACTGAATTTCCAGAATTTTGTGGTGGTTTTCAGACTTCAGTACATTAACAATAATAGAGTACTAGTACCTTGGTTGAAACAGAACCAGCTTCAGGTAATTACAAAACCCAAAAGAGTCCACTGATTTCAATATTATCAAATTATTGTTGCTCCCAGTTTTGCAACTTGTAAACAAACCATTATGCAGCTACATATCAATAGATCTACTTCTAAAATTATTATATTTTGCCCTCCTAAGTATGAAAATAAAGGCTAAGGATGAGACAAGAAAATAAAATAACATCTTAGCCTCTTGTGGAAATTCTATCAGTATGCTGTGGACTAAATGACAAAGCTGTTACTAAAATTTTTTTCAAAATTGGACAAATCAGCAAGTTGACATCTTCCTGCTTTTTGGGCAAGAATGCATTTCTGTGATAAAACAGGTAAATGCTGTGAGTCATTTTATTTAACATCTACATGCACATGATCTTCCAGACAGGCATCTGCTTTCATCTGTTTTAAAATACTTGATTCTGATCAACTGTTCTCCACCCAGCATCTGAGTAGAAGCCCTAAAGAAGGACACTTGGTGGAGATAATCAATTCACAGGCCATGCACATACTTCCAAAAGACACGCTTCACCACGAAAGCTCAGCTGGAATATTTATGATATATCAAGTGTTGTTGCCATGCTCAAGTAGATTTCCTTCTAATACTCAGTAATCCCTAATTCATACTCAGATTGTCAAACCCAGGAAGTTAAAAGCATTTTGAGGGCTTGAAAAATGTCCCCCCCATGTCTCAGCTGTATAGGTTTGGTGTCGTGGTGCTCAGATTCAATGAAACTACACGACCTGTCTGTCTGTCTGTGAGATTTTGGGTTTGGGTTTTTTTTGTTTGTACCCATGGGCCCAAAAAGAGCCTCTCTGCTTTTCAGAAGTTATTTCCAACAGGCATGCAAGTCATTCTTGTTTCTTTGCATAAAGCAAGGCTCTCTTCCTTGACTTCTCTATCATACCAAAAACTGTTACAATCGCTCCCTCATTTGAGCAGCTTCCTCTACTATTTGCTCCAGTGACCTTTTCCCTGGAGCTCTGTCTGAGTTTCTCTGTGTCTCACACACATGATGCTTGCCCTTTCTTACTCCTAAAGCTGTAAAACAAGCAAATGAAATGAATCTCACACTTCTGTCATTCTGATAATAAAAGTGTGAATAAGGTTTAGGGAAAAAAATGTTAAGAGCTTACCCTTAGAGATCAAGGATCCTTGGATGAGGATAATCATTTTCATGTCTCCCAGACCCGAGATTTATTTGAGATTGGGGAAAAAAAGAGATATTTAACATCCCTATCTAGTTCTTAGGAGGCGTGAAAGCAGTTTCACTTAAATGATGCTGTAATTCTCAATTCCCACATGAAACATCTGAAGATCTGGGTTCCTCCTTGTCAAAAATGTAACTGCAAGAGAGATGTTTTAGAGCTCTGCATAACAGAGAGCATAGACAAAGATGGGGAAAGACAAAAATAAACATTTAGTAGATGACTCTGGAAAACTGAGGTGGTGACACAAAAGCCCAAATCAGTTGCTTGTGGATGATGGTGTATTCAGAAAATGACAGATACCAACAGTTCGCAAGACAATAAAGAATTAGAGTAATTTTTGCCAAGTATGGGGGGAGTTCTGAAGGTACTGTTGGTCATAATAATGCACTTGTTAGAGAAAGCCCTTGAAGGTGGCGAGATGTGACAGAGGGCACTTGCCCTTTCTCCCATTTTCCCTTTGCAGTCATACTTAGAGGTTAAAACCTACAAATATGAGCTAGGGCTTGGGAAACAGGGAGAAAGTTACATCCTCTTGCAGGAACAGGGCCCAGAGTGAAGAAATCTTGTGTTTACAAACAGACTTTGTGAACTTTATGATGGAGGAAATGGGGTCCCAAGTCTTTAAAAGATTCTTAAGACACCTTATGGCAAACATTGGATTAAATATTGAGAATTCAGCTCTGTTTCTTCCCAGAAGAGTGAGGATGTGCAAGTTTTTCTTATGAACTCTTCTGGGGAATACAGCTCCTTGCAGCACTCTAGCAGAAAGGATACAGTACTTGATCAATGATTGTCTCTTCTAATGAACAGCTTCTGCTCATTTAGTCATCTCCCACTGAAGGACATTCAGCTAACCTGAAAATCTAAGTCCCAGCAGCCAGAGATGCCTACACTACAGGGCCTGAGGCAAGACTGTGTCCCAGGATTTAATTTGAGCCTGTCTGCCTGTTAGCAGGTATGTAAGCCAAGAATTAGTCTGTGTAGTGGGTGGAAGAGCTCTGGCTCCAGCACAACTGAAGCTCTGACACAGCAGAAGTGGAGCATAGGCCTTTCAGCCTGTGAAAAAACTTATACAGCTCACCTACCTGGTATGAATCTTTTTTAGAGGATGGATATTCACTTCTTCAATCAAGAAATATTTAGATATTGCATTATCTGTACAATGTATTTGAAACTGGATATCATGGAGAGGTTTGGGCTGGAAGGGACCTTAAAAATCAACCCGTCCCACTCTCTGCCACAGGCAGAGACACCTTCCACTGTCCCAGGCTACTCCAAGCCCCAGTGTCCAAGCTGGCATTACACATGTCCAGGGATCCGGGGGCAGCCGCAGCTTCTCTGGGCACCCTGTTCCAGGGCCTCCCCACCCTCACAGGGAGAAGAATATTTTCCTTTATGGATATGTGACCCACCATTTCCCAATTTGACCTGGCAGCATTCATGACCATGTTCACAGATGCCATGAACATGGTAAAAGTGTAGAGAAGAATCTGCCCTTGCTGTAGGCAACTCTTGGCCTTTCTCTCTCATGTAACTGGCATCAATACAAAAGCAATGTTTATTCTGCTTATAGGTGACTCCCAAAACAGTATGTTATGGTTGTGAATGGTGGAACTCAACAGGAAGCGGCTTCTGTGTGATCACCATGTTTGTGGATCTTGTAAGTGGAAAATTCCAATTTCTAGTTAACCATGTATATCTGGGTATCAGCAGAACATGGGGCATCTCATGTAGTTTTTCTCTTAGAGGAGATTCTAAGATTTGACTGTGATTCGCCTGCAGTTTTCCTCTCAGTGTAGCCTGTGCATTTACAGAACATAAACCAAAACATTTTATTTTCTTGAGCAGAATTTTTTATAAAGGAAGAATCTGTTACATGCAAACCAAAGTGAGATCTCATCTCTCAATCATTAAAGAACCTCTGAATCATTTAGATTGGAAAAGACTCCTCAGATCACTGAGTCCAACCTTAATTAGGTTTGGAATCAATGACCTTTAAGGTCTTCTGCATTACAAACTCCAAGATTCTGAGGTTCTGTGAATTCAGGCATGTATGCTGTACTTGACTTGAAACATCCCAAGTGTTCCCTCCCAAAATGTTAGGCATGGCAATTTAAAGCAGCACAATGATCCAGACAGCGTTTTATATTTGAAGGATCCTGGCTTGCTTTCTTACAAAAAATACACATTTAGAGAGAGTGGGTCACGCAGCCATTTCCTCCTCCAAACAATAGATAAGCAAAACTTAAACTCACCAACTTTTAGAGCATTCTTTTAAAAGCCAGTAAATTCATTTCACTATCTCTAAATGCCACAGAAAACTTATTTTAGTAGTAGCTATCCTGGCTGTCTTTTTGTCTCATCACGCTTTGCAAGGGAAACAGAAAAGCAGCCTGGGAATGGGGTGCATTATTTTGTATTATGAAATGCACAAAAAACACTCATAAACCTGTGACTGTATTTACATTTCATCTCATTGTATAGCCAGATACAGTGGATGAATGAAAATTATAGGTGTTTTCAACTGTGGTGTTAATTCAGAGCAAAAGACTAAAATGTTGTAATTATGGGAAATGAGTAGATGCACAAATAAATAATACCTGGTTTTCATTAATATATTAAATGATCCTCAGGTACTTTAAAAACCCCAGCAAAGAGCAGAAGGGAATCAGTTGCTCCTGACTTCCTTTATTACTAAATATAAGTAGGAAAAAAAAAAAAAAAAAGAACCAGTTCTGGCCTACACCCACTCTCTGTGTCATTTACTGCTACAACCCTTATCTCCCAATCTTAATTAAAGAATTTTTATGAAAATATTTGTTGCATTTCAGTCTCTAATTAATGTTAACTCTCTGCACATGAGGCTTAACCCAATACTGAAGCAAACAGAAGTACTCTTAAGCAAAAATTGTACAAGAAATTTGGAGGGGCATTTTGCATTTTAACCTTGTGAAAACAGCAAGACTTAACTGGAGTAAAATTAAACTGCCACATATATGAAAGTCATAAAAGAAGTTATATTTTATACTCTCACAAAAAAAGCTATTCAGAGAAGCTTGAATTGTTAACATACAGAGAAGTTTACACAGATGTTAAATAATAAATGCACTGTTGTACCTCAAGAAAACAGACAATAACTACTAATATTTATGACAGCATTCCAGCTGCAGGTAAGCTCATTCCCATTTAATATTTATAAGGGGATTTGGAACTTCCACCTATGCCTTTGTTATTCCAGTTCTAAAAGATGGAAAATTGGAAGATAAAGTTTTTGCTTTGTACAGATCTCCTATTTGAACCATCCAGGAAGCTCTGAAGCCACTTTGACTCTGTCCTCTTGGCAAGATTGATTCACACTTAGAACAATAAAAAAAGTTTATTGAAATAGTTTGTGTCTAAAAATGCAGGTCTGTGTCTTATCAGCACCTTGAATCTAACACTTGAGTTCTTTATTTCTGTTTATACCTGTAGTTTTTGCACAGGTATATGAAAGTAGTTGGCAATATCACAGTTCCATACCAAGTGAATTCATGTCCTGGAACAGCATATCAGGTCCTTTTCAAAGTTTTGTTAGCTAAAACAAACAAACAAACCAAAAAAAAAAAAAAAAAAAAAAATTAAATGCTACATTTTTATAGGCTTTGTTCCTCCTGCTTTTAAGGTGTTATCAGGACAACTTGTCAGCAGTCTGCTCTGTGGCCAGGTGAGGGAAGAAGTCTGCTGATGTGAAGACAGCACCTGCTCTAAAATAGAAATTATATAAAAATAGTTGTACCCTGAGACACAGCTTGAGTTCAGTGGCTCACATGAATGACATTGTATTAAAATGTTTTAGGAAAAATTATAGCATATTACGCCTTTAAGCTTCTAAAATTTTCCCAAGTGCTAAAATCTTTAAATAGGGGAGATTAGCACATTTAATTTTGCCATATACGTGTATATAATTACATGTATAGCCCTTGGCATATATATCCTATCAGCATTTAAATCTATAATTTCCCTTGAGAGGTATTATATTAAGAAACTGCAGAAATAAAGGATGGTCAACACATCATGACTAGGAGAGCTGCAGAAAAAAAATAGGTTTACGCAGCGATATCTTGCAAAAAAGAAGAAAAGTCACATTTTTCACATCTTTAAAATAAAAAATTACTATATGAAGACAGCAAAAGGGATGTGGATTGCCTGAAGTACACTTATTGCTTTATTGGCCAGTTTGGGCTGAACCATGGTGTTATGTGTGGGACAAATTGAAATGTGACAAATTAAATAAATCCTAATTAAACAAATTAATCCAGCAAGGATGATGAGACTTACAAATTGATGCACAGGGCTGAAAGCTTGATGACTGAAAGCACTTAGACTTCAGCTGTAAAACCACGGAGAGAAGGTAGATCTCATCATAGCAAGCACCTCATGGCAAATCAAAGATCAAATCTCAGAGTGTACTGAGGGACATTGACTTTAGGGGAGGGAGAAAAAGCCTTTTGAAGGCATTCTTGGGGCAGGACTTAAGGGACTTGCTGAACAATTCCTTTCACTGAAGCCATAAGAAGACTTAAGAAAAGGTGAGTCTGCATCAGACAAAGAGCCATCTGCCTTCCCAGTTTCCCTGAGTTTCCATAATAATCCTGTCTAGAAAGCCAAGAGGAGCAAAATCTAACTCCTTGTCATAAGTTTATTAAATTAGCAGATACTTAAAATCAAGCTGGAATGCTATATTGTGCAAAAAAAAAAAAAAAAAAAATTCTATAATTTTATGAGAAAACTGTTCATTCTTTTACTGTATGTGTCAGTATCTCTCTGTCATGGGCTTTCTTCCCACGCAGTTTACTTTTTAAAAGCAGACAAGGAAAAATTTGAAAAACTATTTAGTGATAATACAGAAACTGTCTAAGTCTGATACCAAAGGAAGGTATGTTTACACATGGAAAGCAAAAGAGTATAAAAAACAAAGTGAATTTCTGATGGTAATCCCATCTCATACTAACCTATTGTGTGTCATTATTTAGGTAGTTTGGTTATAAATTTGTATTTTGTTGTGTGGAAAGAAGCTAAGGAGTCCTAAACCATGTTGCATTTATGCCTGGGGAGGAAGGCAGATCTTTACCCTGTCCCCTAAACTGCTCCTGCGTATCAGAGTCTGTCCTCGGTGGGGTTTAATGAGGAGCACATGAGTGATGGACAGGATCCAGGAGAAGCCAACCATCCAAGGCTGCTGCTGCAACCACCCACCAGCATAAAGACATAGAAACCATCAGTTATTGGAGATTTCTTACTGGGAGGCACCAAAACACTCATTTGCCATGCAGACAATTTTCTCTAGAGTAATTTTCTGCCTGTCGGGGGGATGATTCCTACAGGTCTGCTCTTAAAATTCCACACAGAGTTCAATGTGTGGCAATTTAGAACCACCAGAACAGGCTGTGTGTCCCTTTGAGTAAAATTTTAAAAGGATGTGAAGCACCAGGAGTGCTGTCTTCTATCCTTCCAAAGTCAGGGGTGTAGGAAGATACAGCTGAAATTGTGGCCAGCGCCACACTCAAGATTTTGCCTCTTACAATCACTGATAAAGCTTTGAGAAGCCTTTGGGAGTGATGGGACTCATTCCAGGAGTGTAGCTGGACCTGTTCCAACATGGAAAAATTAATGAGGGTTGTCAACACTGGTGGCAGCATTTGCTACAGTGGATGTGGCCTGGTGTAACACACAATAATGAGGGATATGGGCCAGGTGTGGAGTTCAGGATCCTGAATTTTAGGAGAACAAACTTGTTGACTTTTAAGTAACTAGTGGATGGGAAACAACTGTGCTTGGTGAAAAAAGGAGGAAAACCAAACCACCAGTTTTTTAAAGGAATTTTTCTTAAGTACAAGAGCTCTTAATTCCAACATGTAAAAAATTGGGCAATAGAGGAAGAGACCACCATGACTCAGGAAGGACTTTTTGGTCAAACTAAAGTGTAAGAAGGAAATACCCAGGTAATGGGATCAGGGATGTCTGTGCTGGGAAGAATACAGGGAGACTGCCTGGATGTGGAGAGATAGGGTTAGGAAAGGTAAAACACAACTGGAACAGAATTCAACAAGGAATTTGAAGAATAATGAGAGTTTTTACAAAATACACTGGCCAGAAAATGGGTATGAAAGAAAATGGGGTATGAAAGAAAAGGGTATGCTGTCCTGTAAATAAGACAGGAAAGCTGGTGACAGCCAACATAGGGCACATAAAAGTGCTCAGGAAATCTTGTTTCCCTCAGTTTTCAACAGTAATTCATCTTCCAACATTGCTCAAATCCATGAAAATCAAGACAGTGGCTGGAGGAGTGAAGTTGCTCCCATCACAAGAGAAAATAAGGTTTGAGTTGGACACAAACATGCACAAGCTTGTTGTTCCTGACAAGGTGCATCCTGGACTCCAGAGGGCATGATGCAGTGTCCAAGTCACTCTCCATCACATCTGACATGTTGTAACAGGCAGGTGATGTCCTTGGTGGCTGGAGAAAGGGAAATGCTGCACCCATTATTAAAAAGAGTAGAAAGGAAATCGCTGGGAACCATTGACTGGTAGGACCCAAATTCACACATTTTTTTAAGTACCTCCAGGAGTGGTGACTCAGCCACATCCCTGGACAACCCATTCCATGCCCTGGACTCATACCACCATATCTCTTCCCCCGTTGAGAAAGGTGCACCAGATGTTGATATGTTACTGACCCCTTCCTTTTCTTGGGAACATGAATTCTTCAGACATCTACAAAACTCAGGAGTCTTCAAAAGGGATTAGAAAGTGGACTGAAATTGTTTTTTTCCTAAAGAAATTTGGAGCCCAGGATATCTGCCTCCATTCCAAAATACCTTCTCCAAAATAGAGTCATAGATGTAGAAGTTGTCACTGGCCTGTCTACCCCTGAATTTACCACATCAGGAGAATCCTTGATTGCCTTTAAGGGTGTCTTCCCATTAGCTTTGGATTGCCTTGTTGAATCTACTTGGTGAAAGTATTTTTTAAATTATTATATTTTATATATTTATTTTCTGAATCTTCTTGCTCTGTTTATTATTGCAATGAAGGACTAGAAAGCCTGAAATCTTTGCCTTCAAGAAACACTGGCAAAATCACAGCATTTTTTGGACAGTATGAATGTCAGTAATTAATCTTATTTTTGTTAGATCTCATAATTCTGAGCACTCTGCAATTATGTGTTTAACAAAGAGAATTATACTTACCAGTTGTATACAGCGACTAATGTGAGACATTTCCCAGATATTTCATTTTACAGCTGATGTGGCTGATTTGAAAATAAATATTCTTATTCTACACCTTTCCACATTTAAAAAGCTAAAAGACATATTTGAATAAGTTCCCTACTTTGTGAATACTTCCATAGCTATATGATTCCAAAGAAAATACCAGTATTTGTACTCTTATGAAGTATAGAGTATAGAAAATGGAAAATAAAATAAAATAAGCTCCAACTTCCTTTTATATTTTTCTCCTTTGAATAACTCTTTCAGAAAAAAAAAAGAAACTGTTGGCTTTTTTTCTCTGCATAATTATAAGGTTGTGAATTAAGGTGCAAAATAAGCAATCATCAATTAATAATGCCTGAAAACAATATTTTTTCCACAAACTGTATAGTGTCTTTTTCATCGTGGAGAGTAAAATGATCCTGTAGTGGAAAGCAAGTATTTCTTTAAGTGTCCTGCAGTCATGGAATATTTGAATCGACAATACTATTCAGGGTAGAGCTTCCTGGTTTTCAACCTATTTCGTGGTGGGAAGAGGAGCCCATGATGGAGTAGAGTTGGTCTCAGGACTCATGACGTCATGGGAGAGGCCCATGCTGGAGCAGCCTGTTCTTGAAGGGCTGATGCCAGGGAAAGGGACCCACATGGCAGCAGGATGCGCTGATCAGAAGGACTGATCCCGTGGGGGAACCACTCATCAGCAGCCTCTTCCCAAAAGACTGACCTGGTGGGAGGGACCTACACATGAGCAGAGGGTTTCTGAAGGACTGACCACGTGGAAGTGACCCATGGTGGAGAAATCAGCTCGTGAAGGATTGACCCTGTGGAGGACTCACACTGGAGCAGGCTGCTCCTGGAGAACTGCAGCTCCTGAACAAGATTCACATTGAAGAAGTTCACTGAGGGCTGTCTGTCCACTGGAGAAACCCCCCCAGTGGGGCAGGGACAGACAGTGAGGAGTCCAACCCCTGAGGAGGAAGGAGCAGCAGGGACAACATGGGATGGTCTGACCCCCATTTCCTGAAATCCTGCACAGCTGCAGGGCAGGGAGGAAGAGAATTCAGGAGTGGTGGAAGAATGGAGTGGTGGGGAAAAGGGGTTCTAAGACTCGGGTTTTTTTCTCATTGCCCTACTTGGATCTGATTTGTAATAAATTAAAGTGGTTTTCCCTAGTACAGTCTGCTCTGCCCATGACAGGAACTGCCAAGGATCTCTCCCTGCCCTTATCTTGAGCCTCAAGCCTTTTGTTGTATTTTGTCTCCCCTATCCAGCTGAGGAATGAGAGCAGCTTTGGTGGGCACATGTTCAAATAATTACACTTCTCTTCCTTTGCTCACTTCTCTTTCATGACCCAAAATTTCCCTATTCAGTACATATGAACGAAGTGAAACAGGATGACTGAAATTCGAGGAGATAATGAAATTAATGAAATTCAAGTGGATATGGTAATTAAACATTAGATATAATGTCATATTTCACTTGCAGGCTTTCTAGTTGTGATTAAGTAGCAATTTATGTAGCTGATTAACACATTTTCTATTTCAACTAGGAGGTCTACAGTTTTTCTGTCATCCAGACCTCTCACCCTGTAAATGAGTCATCAGACTAAGACCTTATTACAATGTGTAACAAAATTTCCTTGACTTTTCTCAAGAAAAAAAAAAAAAAAGTAAGTTGCAAAGAAATTTTGGAGTTGTTCATGATTGTGGTTGCTTGGCACATTTAAAGCTGAAACTTAAATAGACTAGACATAACTTTCTACCACATCATTAAGTGTAATTTAACATCAGAAGGAATTGGATTTTCTTCTGAAGTGGATATGTTCAAGAAATTTAGGTCTATGATTGACCAGTAGGTTCAATGGAAATTCCAGTTAAGGACATGACCTTGAGATCTGTTGAACTGCTGGAACATTTTTTTTTTATTCTTTCCAAATCAGAAATTCTGAATTCAAGGCTCTTTGGCAGACCAAAGAAATTGCTTTGACATCCTTCACAAAGGCAGAGTTGTCTTTAAAGAAATTAAAGTTCCAGTTCCCTGTGCTCCCAGGAGGCACTTTTCCAGATGAGTGAAAATGTTTTGTTTTTTTTTTTTTTCTTTCTCTCAAAGAAAACCTCTAAATTTTGAAAAGAACATTTTTCTTCAGCTACAAAATATATAGTGGTAAAGCAATTAAAATGGTTAGTAAAAATACAGTAGAAAGGAATTTTTGTTTTACTTTGCCTTCTTCCCTTAGACTTCTGTTATTCCTCTCAATATTTACATATGTTAACTCCACAAATGTTTGTGTTGATATTGCTCTTCACCTCATAGATACATTCAAATACTTAAATAATTGACTCTGATAAAGTGTTATAAATCAACTGTATCATCAGCACAGACTCAAATATGTGGCACAACCTTACTAAACCTGTACCTTGAAAACACAAATTATTGTCTTTCAATATGCATGCTCATAAAGTAATAGGGGAATTGACCTTCTTTTTCAGTCCCAGAAGTGATTATCAGTATTTTATTATCCTGAATGATCTCCTCAGAGGTTCTGTACAGCACTACAGGCTGCAGACTTATTTTTCTAAGGCAATAAGTCAGTTTTCACTCAGTTTGTGAACTCTTGCCAATGGAAATCACTGGATCTGTGTTTATTTCATGGTCTGTCCACTGTTTTTTTTCTTATTTGACTTTGCTACAGTTGTCTTAGTGCAATTCCCAACATACAATTTCCATGCTTTCCCACTGTCTGCTGTAGTGTCAAACACCCTTGATGCAAAGCTGGTTGAAAGATATGCCTTAATGTGCTTAATTTTGAAATCTAGATAAGTACAGAAAAATCACTGCTCCCCAAGGACCCACAGATCCTGATAAAACAGCTTGCTGTAAGATAACTTCAGCCCATCATTTCCTCCTATGAAGCAAAGTAAAATCTTTTTCTTTGGAAAATAAAATATGGATTTTGTGTTCAAGAAACTTCATGTGAACAAGAGAAATAAAATGCCTGAAATGTTCACATCTAGACATTATTTTATAGTTATGGAAACATGTTTTCTGCGAAAAGACAATAGGTGCTGTCTTTTAAATTATTTCCTTAAGTAAAGCTCTTTTTCTTCTTTTGTCTCATTTTTTATTTTTATAAGCTATAATTTCTGTGAACTGAGTGATCTTGTGAACCCAGCAAGTCAGGCCACTACAATGCCATTATCTTGTTAGCTAGTACTGAAAGTGTTGCACTTTTCCCCCTTTGTTTGGCTTTATTTCAGAGTTTTCATTAGCCAAAAATAAAAATTAAAACAAAACAAAACAAAACAAAACAAAAAAAACACACCCCCCAAAAAAAAAAAAAAAAAAAAAAAAAAAAAAAAAAAAAAAACCCCCCCCCAAAAAAAAAAAAAAACCAAAAAAAAAACAAACCACACACATAAAAAAACCCCACACAAAAAAACCAAAACAAACAAACAAACAAAAAAACCCCTTCAAATTATATGTATATTGCAACCCCTATTCCCATTTCAAGCATAATAGCCATGAATAAGTTTTTAAGATGTTAAAAACCCATAATATTTAGGTGGCAGCCTCAAGACAATGACTTTACTAACAAAAAACACAGCTAGAAGTATTCAAAGTCTAGAAAAAACAGGATGTCTTTGAACTAAAACTCTGTTTTATTGAGGAAGACATTATGTCAAACATCTGTCTACCCATTTTCTAGGCATCCATTTTATGAATCATATAATGGATATTTTACTATCATATCCATAGGGTTTTTTAAAGTTTTTGTGGGGCTTTTTTGGAAGTAGTAAAATTAAGATCTGCTAGATTCTTGCAAAGTTACTCACAGTCTGGTTTGGTTTGGTTTGGATTTTTTTAGTTGTTTGTTTGGGGAGGGTTATGTGGTTTTTCCTTGCTTCTGTGAAGATAGAGATTGATCTTCATTTATAATCCATGCTAAGAGTCAGTAAAACATTTCTATCTCCATGCAGAGGAGGGCCAAAGGACAATGGGGAAAAGAGATGCAGAGGAACTTCGATTTGGCTATGAAGAAAAACAACTTTATTGTAAAGGTGTCAGACAACTGAAAGAGACTGCTCATGGAGGCTGTGTTTTTTCTTTTCCTTCTCTGAAAATATTCAAAACCTGCCAGGACATGATCCTGTGCATCCTGCTCTAGGTGAACCTCCTTGATCAGGGAGGTCGAAAAAGGTGATCTCCAGAGGTTCCTTCTAACCCTAGATATTCTGGGATTCTGTGATTCAGATACCACTCCATGTTTAAATAAAACCCACAAACCAAGAACAACAGAATAAAAGTAAAATGAACACTTCATGTTGAAATATTAAAAATTAAAATCAAATTAACTTGCCATGAATAGTAGTACACTGTATTTGAATCACAATCCTTCTTTAATCACCTGGACTTCATGGCACAGACTTATCATGAAACTTATTTACAAATTGTAATTTTTTTTCCAAGCAGCTTTCAAATACATTTTAAAATGTTATAAATAGGCTGGAGTGTGTCTAAAGAATGTTGAGTAAACCCATCCTGTTGTTTAATAGCCTCAGGAAGACATCATTCCTCTTCATTTCTGAAAAGGAGCAGAATACCACAGTGTTTCTTGCTCAGGATTCACAAGCGTCATACAGAGAATGCTGGAAATCTTTGCCTTGTGTCCTTTTTACAGATTATTATTGACCTGTAGTAAAAAGAAGTGATATCTGTTCCTGAGTTTGCATTTATGGCCTGACCCACCAAACAATTTTTTTCCATTATCTTTCACATACTTTGAGTCATGTCCTCATCATATACGTAGACCTCCCACATTAATC
Organism: Aegithalos caudatus; assembly: GCA_013389925.1. Classification (NCBI taxonomy): domain Eukaryota; kingdom Metazoa; phylum Chordata; class Aves; order Passeriformes; family Aegithalidae; genus Aegithalos; species Aegithalos caudatus. Next base: position 11,136 of record WEIU01013138.1, on the reverse strand, counting down.
AACCTCTAAACTCTTTTCTTTTAGCATTCAAATATTTTATATACATATTGCGGATAAGAGTCTGACACTTAAGTGAATGGATTAGAAGAATTTTGCAAATAATGAGACAAAAAAGAAACGCTTAATATATAACTGTAGTATATAATCTTACTTTTCTGTGATATTATTTTATGTTAAACACTAAGAAAAATAGGGTATTATAATAGAAAAAACTAATCATCCACATGATCTCCATGTTAAAGTTCAAATACTGATCTGAAAATAATTTTCTTAGGAAGTAGTAAAGCTAGAATCAATGTTATAATTTCTTCCCAGGAAGAAATATTTGCCTAGACAACTGTGAGATAAATTTCTTTCCCTTTCAGAGATGCTTACAAAATTTTATATTTCTCCTTATCTTGTAGATAATGATATAAAATTTTCCTACATACATTAAAAAATATGCTGCACATGTCAACAAAGACTGGAAAACATTAAAGGTGTTATTTGCTCAGCCTGGATCAGGTGGGATAGGAAGATGAGACTGTTTTATATTACATTTTTATCTGTCATGGTTCAAAGTTCTTTGTGAAATAACATTTTTAATTTCTACCTATAAAGAAATACATTGTGTAGAATGATGTCTTCAGAAGAAATGAAAGGCAGTTTCCAATTAAGACTAAGTACCACCAAAAATCTCCCCAGAGATCTCTGCAAAAATGTTCCCTTTGTCTTATTGACGCACTGCAGATGTTCTGCCCTAGTTGAGGAATGGGTGGGAAATGCAGATAATGTCCAGTTGCTATGCTTTGTATTTATTATTATTATTATTATTATTATTATTATTACAGTAAGGGCTAATATTGCCTTCCTATAACCTAAATTTCCAACGGAGAAATAGGAAATGTTTTAAGAGTCTTCTTTTAAGAAAGAAGAGAATGGGGAGAGAAAACAAAATTTATCATAAGCAAAGAGGTTTTATCTCAGGACAATTTTACCTGTTAAAAGTGGCTGATATTGCTTTGAAGTGGATAATGCAGCACTGTATTTCAAACTTCATGATTCATATTATCTCAAAATCCTGGCAAAGGGCAAAAATCCAAAATCAAAGGTCACTGCTGAACCTCTGGGAGTAGAATACTTACATTTATGAAATGGGTATTATGCCTGCTCTGCAGTGGACACCAAAAGATTTTTGCAGTATCTCCCAAAACAATTCTCTTTCAAAAGGACTGCAGGTGCTTCAGCCTCACTCTGAAAAGAGATGCTCTCTACACTAAGCTACTCAAAAATACTGTATTTTCTCATCAGAAACCCAAAGTGATCATAAATTGGCTTCAAAATTACCTCCTTCACTTGAGATCATTGGTGATACTTAATTTACAACAAAACCCTTGGTTTGAGAAATGTAAACTCTCACCTAGATCAACCATGCTGACAAACAAACAAGGTTACATCTGTTGGTATTTTCTCAGTTATTCAAACCTAGACTTTTGCCAGTAATTTTATGGGACAAAAAAAATTATTTAGCTGTCCATGCCTCTACCCTGCAGCATTGATACATTCCAGCTGTTCCAGACAGTCAGTCGTTACTTTTTGTCCAACTGGCTTTGGACTACTCTTTCTGAACCCAAACATTTTTATGGTGCCTGTAAAGACAATTCCTGTACTTGCAGATCAGATTTCAGTTGAAGAGGTTCTACCTGCCTTATATGTTTTCTTTTGTGGATTAATTCTTCACTTTTTTATTTAAGTTTCTGTTGGTAACCTGTCAACAGCTGCTGCTAAATTGTTATTTTCTCCAAAGACAGGCAAGAAAAGTGTCACAATCTCTCTGGGACTCTGATCCCAGCAATGCCATAATTATGGTTTGCCAAGGTTTGGCTTTTGCCAGCGAGAGGTTGTTGATTTTTTGGCTATAGCCTAGAAAAAATTTTTGAGGGCAATTCCCCTCAGCCCATGCAAGGCACAGTAGCTCTGAGCTGGAAAAGCAGAGTTCAGACAGAGCCAAAACCATTCCTGGGTGTCACTGCTCACTAAAACAAATCCAGGAATTTCATGTTCCAAGAAAATGAGAGTTTAGGAATTCTGTTGGCTTTGATGGCAGTCAAGCATTCCCAGACACCTGACTGTCCAGATGGAGATCTTGGAACATGGATAGTCCTTATATATATTAACTGTAGGGGAAGCAGGCATGAGAGCAGAGATGAGAGATGGATGAACACCTCCTACTGTGTTTAACAGACAGAGAAATAAAACTTTAATTTTCTGAATTAAATGAAAAAAAAAAAAAAAAAAAACAAAAAAAAACCAAAAAAAACCAAACAAAAAAAAAAAAAAAAAAAAAAAAAAAAAAAAAAAAAAAAAAAAAAAAAAAAAAAAAAAAAAAAAAAAAAAAAAAAAAAAAAAAAAAAAAAAAAAAAAAAAAAACAAAAAAAAACAAAAAAAAAAAACCACAAAAAAAAAAACATAGCAGAAGAGAACATGAGTTTACCTAACATTCATGAATCTCATGAGTGAAAGGAGTGGTCGAACCAGTGTTTGAAGGGAAACAATCCCATGTAATGAAGGTAATTCAGAATTTTAAATTTTTTTTTTTCCTCAGCATATATGGCTAAAATTAAATGCCATTTTATCTCATACTGGTTATACAATGTCACATTAACACACAGCACATTTTTTTTCTTTTGTTCTAACTTGCTTTTGTATTTTCTTACTTTGAGTTTCATCTGTTCTGTGAACTCTTAAAAATCCATGCATTAACCCAAAATCTTTTTATGAAATCTGGGAAAAACTAAAGTCACAATGCTCTTTGAAAGGCTCTTTCATCATCCAGATGAAAACTTTCCTCTGATTGGAAATTACATATTCAAGAGTAATGACTAATATTGGATGATAAGTTCAGGTAAATAAAAATGTATGTATATAAATCCATATATGTATATATAAAAGATTACTTGCTTTAAAACATTATTTTATTTTCACAATGAAAATAAGTTAAGAAAAACTTTTAAAAAATTAAACCAAGAAAAATTGTATTCCGAGGGGGTTTCAATCATCTTTTAAAAATTATTCCACTATCTTGTCCATATTTTTAACTAACTCTATCCAAATTTTAACTAAAAAGGAGCACAAAATACAGTAAAAATATTTTCCATGAATTTTGAGAACTTGATTCTACATAGAAATTTTTCAAGACCTACTTCACTAAAAATGTCTAGTCTCCTCTCCTGCAGCTGTAAAATATGAGTTGGACATGTTTTGTTCTGTGTTGGTGATCTTGAGAGAACAGACTGATTTGGGATGAGAAAAGTTGGAAAAAACAGGAGCATTGTTGGGGTCTGATAGCCAAACACAAACCATTTACAGCTTGCCACAAACACGGCTGGCAAGACACATAAAATGTGTGTCAAGGGTCAGGTGAGACACATAAAATATTTGTCAAGGGTCAGGTGATGGATTTTATGTTGGGATACATCCCAAAATCAGCATTCCATAAGGACTGAGTGGCACCCATTTGTTTGTTTGTTTGTTTTTTTGATACATAAAGACCATAAAAGCAATGACAGTGACTCATTTACATATTAGTATCTATATCCCAATTAACATTTTTAAGTAACAGGAAAAGCATAATTTTGTTTGCCTAGTCTATTCCCCTCTCCACAGGCACTGCTGACAGATGCCAGGTGAGGACATGTAGGTATTATTGGATTTTTCTTCTAGAAGAGAATATAGCCATTTTTCCAATCCATTTCCACTTCTTTCGTCCACAGTCTATTGTTTCAAGGTGATAAACTGTGTACTACTTTAAACATCTCCTTTTTGTGTTCATTTAAAAATGTCTATACCTGGTTCCATTTGATAACAATTTTCTAATTAAATAACAAATTAAATTGCAGTTTTCTACCCAAAAGTGTTCTGGGTTTATTACTTTCACTTAATGACTTTGTAGAATTAAATTTATATTTCAGACTTAGTTTCTTTTACTCTGTAATGAAACTTTAAAAGTTAGATTTACAACTTTGGATTTTTGAAACACCAGAGTCTTTATTAGTTGTGCTGTTGGGTTGGTTTTTAACTTTTTAACTTATGATAATTCTTCAAACCCAGGTTTAAATGATCATAGAAATTAATCCACGGCATGTTCTGTTGTTTCTCACTGTCATGGTTTAACCCCAACGAGCAGCCAAGAATGATACAGCCATTCTGTGATTTTAGAATTCCCTAAAAATTCTGTTCTTACTGTTTGCTGTTGTTAGATTGTATGTGATTAAAGTAATAAAAAGAAGTATTTCCCTGCTTACTCTGATACCTACATATTAAACGTAAAACACCAGATAAAATACACCCCAAGCCATCCAGTTCACCTTCAACTCGGAAAAGAAACACAAAATTATGTAAGAGGCCATTTTGAGGGAATGAGGCAAATTTCTGTCTCTCTTTCACCATTTGAGGAGCACTGGGAATGATCTTAGAATTCTGGAATCATTTTGGTTTGCAAAGACCTTCCAGACCATCAAGTCCAAGCTATGTTTGATGCCCACCTTTTCCCCTGCACAGGGCAGAGTGCCACATCCAGTCTTTCCTTGGATACCTCCAGGGATGGGGACTCCACACCTCCCTGGGCAGCACCTGCCAAGGCCTGACCACCCTTTCCATGGGGAAATTCCTGCTGATGTTCAGCCTGAGCCTCCCCTGGCCCAGCCTGAGTCAGTTCTGTCTCGTCCTGTTCCTGTTCCCTGGGAGAAGAGCCCAACCCACACATTGCTATAACCTCCATTCAGTTGCAGGAAACAATGGATCTAGAAAATTATAAATGTTGAATATGATGAATCCATCACTAGAAGTTGCCCACTGAGATTCATAGAAACTCACAATGATGAACAACACTGACTCATTTGATCACATGAACCAGATTAATACAGATCTGGTCAGACCCTTGATAGGTTGCAGCCCTGAGTGAGAGAAAAGGCTTGAAGGACTGAGGCCCCATGTTTATGAGTGAAATGTGTCACACATTCATTCAATAATACATCTTCTGAATCCCTCTTCCATAAAAAGTCAACAGATACATTGCATGTAAACCAGCATGGACCTTCCAGTTTTTTAACATCTCTTACTTATTACCCACATTGCTGCCCGCATTGCCAAGCTGTAAATTATTTGTTTTTTTTTTTTTTAAATCAGTATTTCTTTTTAAAAAGCTTAAAACAATTAACACTGTTTTTATGTTTCATCCTCCATAATTCCTAAAGGCATCTATAATAAATGTTTAAAAACTTTTTTTTGAGGGAAAAATACCAGCAAAACACAAATCCATGTTCCTGTGATACTTCATCAACTCTCTGTACTCTATTCCTTTCAGCTCCTTGTAACAATATTGGAATCACGCTCTTGAACTCAATCCTACCAAAGATGATAAGTTATGCACATAAAATCCCCTCAGTAAGTTTCTTTAATCAGATTTTATATTATCATTCCTCATCTGAATTAAAATGTTATTATTGTAAATAATGGCTCTCTTGCCTTTCTGGGCAAAGCAGAGAGTATTTAAAATTTGATTCAAACAGAGTGAAAACAATTGTGGATGCAAAAGCTGCTGTTTAGATGAGGCAGAACCACTTTAGATGCTCAATGAATATCACCAATAAAAATGATGATGGTTCTGTTTTGACCACTTTTCTTTGACCAACCTGAAAACAAAGTATTAGAAACTGGCAGTTGGGTTTATTATAAAATATCTTTATTCACACCATGATCTCATTTTAAGTATGTTTGGTTTTGGTTTGTTTACATTTTGCTACCCATTTATCATATTTTATTGTATTCCATGTCCATTTTGAAATGAGTTTAGTGAAAGAAGTGTTACGAACTGCATTTTATAATGTTTCTAGCCGTGATTCTAGTAAATACCTAGGGAAGAAAAACTGTAAGAAGTGATGGTAGGATATACTTTAATTTTTTCCTGCTGTCAATGACAACTGGACTACCCATGGAAGTAGAAGTTCCCTGAGCTCATGAAGATGAAGATGATTTAAGTACAGGGGTTATCTATATGGTAATGACACAGTTGGTAACTTTGGTCTGGTTAGAGGGAAGGTATAGTACATTTATTTCAAAATAGATATATGTTATTGTCTTCCAAAGAGAAAAAGAAATGCTTAAATGTGTATATACATGCATATAATAGTAATTTATGTGAATAACTAAAAGTTAAAATATTAGCCAAATACCTCTTACCTTTAAAATGAAACAAAATCTTCCAGAAATAATTTAAACTGCCTCACATGGAAACAAGGAAATGCAGCTCATGCTGCAACAACTTTTTTCATGCCTCATGAAAAGTCTGTTGAAAAAAAAATTATGTTTTAGCATCAGACTTCAGGCTACTCTCTCTTTATTGCTTTTTATATTAATATTGCTGGTATTGTTGTATAATTAAAAGTGTCTTGCTTCAGTTTAGGCTGAAAATGTAATGCTCACTTTCTTTCTTAAAGGTTAATACTCATACATTTTCTTGATTGTTTTGCTTTAAAAGTTCACTTCAATAAAACCTGTGAAGTGTAGCCTGTTTTTGTTTTTTTTTTTGGTTTTTTTTTGTGTTTTTTTTTTTTTTTTTTTTTTTTTTTTTTTTTTTTTTTTTTTTTTTTTTTTTTTTTTTTTTTTTTTTTTTTTTTGTTTTTTTTTTTAACTTTTTCCCTGGTGGAAAGGAAAATATTTTACTCCTGTACTAAATTGTATTGAAAGTGGATGTATCAAATATATCAGTGAAGGCAATGTCAAGCAATGTTCCTCTATTGATATATTCAGTAAAATCCATTAAAGTGACAGATATTTCACAGTGACCAACCCTCCTGAAGCATCTGTCAAAGTTCTTCTGTGGCTAAGGACCTGGGGGTGCTGCTGGGGGACTAAGTGACCATGAGCTGACAGAGTGTCCTGGGGCCAGGAGGGCCAGGGGGAGCCTGGGGAGCAGAGGGAAGAGAGTGGGCAGCAGGTCAGGGAGGGGATCCTGCCCCTCTGCCCTGCTCAGCTGAGGCACCTCTGCAGTGCTGGGTCCAGTCCTGGGTTCCTCAGGACAGGATAGACCAGCAGGTGCTGGAGAGGGTCCAGGGGAGGTCACAGAGAAGATTTGGGGTCTGCAACATCTCTGTGCTGGGCAGAGACTGCAAGAGCTGCACATGGGTCAGGCTGGGGAAGGGAAGGCTGAGAGGGGATCCCATCAATCCATACAAACATCTCCATGGGGTGCCAGAGGATGGGGCCAGGCTCTGTTCAGTGGTGCCAGTGCCAGGATGAGCAGCAATGGCCATCAAATAAAGCACAGCAAGTTCCACCCCAACAGGAGGAAGAACTTCTCTCCATGGAGGAAGAGCAGAGCCCTGGAAGATCTGCCCAGGGAGGGCCTGGAGTGTCCCACCCTGGAGACATCCCAACCTCAGCTGGACACGTTCCTGTGTCACTGCTCCAGGGGACCTTGCCTGGGCAGGGGCTTGGGCTGGGTGAGCTCCAGAGGTACCTTCCAGCTACAGCTGTTCCGTGATTTCTTGAGGTTCATATGAGGCTTTTGCCTGTGGATGAAGACAGTTTAAGATTCTTAAACAAAGCCTTATTGGCTGTATAAAGTTTATCACCCTTCATTCAGGGTCAAATTGAATGTGGATTTTTCTCCTGTATATGAAAAGCCAAGCAATTCAGCTGCTTCACAGGGCCTTAAACTCATGCTATGAGAGAGCTGTAGTTTCATCCTCTGGAAGGTTGACCTTTTAATGTATTTAAATTATTACTTTAAATGTGAATATTTATTTCCTGGAAATCAAAGCCTCTTGGACATGGCTCTATATGTTCAGTAATATTTCTCAATATACCATAAGCATGAAAATACCAAAGCCCTGCACTGTGAATAACCTCCACCTTTCCCAGTGTGTTTGTTGCCTTTTTTGCATGTACACATGACTCAGACAGCTCTCCATGGCTTTAGAAAGGACAGGCTGCTTCAGGAGCACATCAGATAACTGATCTGGGAAGAACTGATTTGATAAATTACCTGCAGAACAAATATAGCCTTTCCAAGACTAACTTGGCTTTTGGGTACATCTTAAACATTCAAATGTTACACAAGAATCCCCACTAAAATTTTATTTTTGGTAAAAAAAAATCAGGAATAAATAAGTTTAGCAGTGGAAGTGTGGATGTTTGGAAAAAGCAAATTTAAAATAATTGTGTGTTTCTTGTTGGATTTTTTTCTATCTGTTTTGTCCGTCAGAAAAAGAAATAAATATATTTTGCGTAACTGCATCAGGAACAATTATTCAGGTTTTATTATATATTATTACATACATTATAGAAAATTTCTTTTTCAAAAAGTAGGCATTAATGTTGCAAATCTTCCCATCATTATTAACCTTGTTTTTATTCCCTTTCATTCTTATAGGAATATAAAAGTTTACATGTAGGCTACAAAATGGGAAACAGCAAAGTGTTAAGGGATGACATCTGCCCTGAGTGGTTAAAAAAAGATATTTAGAGGGTAGACAGCACCTGGGGAAAGTTAAAGATCTGGATAAAATACTGACAATCCTGAGTGTGTTTCTTATATTCTGACCAAGAGAGTCCATCCAGGCAGCACCATGATCACAACTGCACAAACTGGATCCTCTCATCTCAGGGTGATATAGTTTCTATTCATCATATATCAAATATTGTCAAAAAAGGCTCACGACAGCATTTGAGCACCTCTCAGCATTCAGCACACTACCAGTGACAAAATGACAGCTTTTGGCTTTGTTCATTGAAGGCACTGCAGAAATGTTTTTGGTAGAAGAGAGAGTAGAGGAGAGAGATGCACAGAACAAAAAAAGATACAGATAAAGAGATCATTTATGCTTCCCAGTCAAATACATCCATGAACCTAAAACCCCATCACCTTTTGTGATATAAATTCTGCAATATCACAAGCATCCCTTTCTCTGCCTAGACAGGTTCAGCTTAGACAAAGATGCCCTGTGATGAGATTTTCTCTGCCTTAACTTTGAGCATAAAAGAAAGTATGTGACAATCATTCCACTTTGAAGGCAGGCACAGAGAAGTTTCTAGGATGGGTAGAAATAAACTGTCTCCCTCTTAAAGATTTTTTGTTATTTTAAGGAAATCTTAAAGGTTAATGCATAATTCTGTGGTTTTTATAATTTACTTTGTATTTATCATAAATATCACAGTTTCTTATCTGGTTATTAAGATAGGTGGGTTTTTTTATTTATGCCAGTTCAGGTAGCTTCACCTCTGCCCCTTAATCTCCATGCAAAACTGTACTCTTCTTCTTAATACAAGTAGGGGAGAAAAAAACCACTGTAGCTGTAAAAAATGAATTCTGTGCTGAAACTAATGGAAATGCTGCTCAGAGGAAGCTCATGTTGCTCTAGCTGTTGAACAGCTGGGATTTACTCTTGAAAATCAAGCAGTGTTTAGGGTGGCATCACAAGCAGTTGGAACAGGGGGACAAAACACTTGTTTTCAGATTCTAGAAATTGCCAGAACCTCTGCAGTGGAGCTTTATAATTTCTTTGAATCATTCCCAATTCTCAGTAAAGGTGTTTGAGAATACCCAAAGGAGCAGCAGGATTAATTTTTCTGGGTGTGAAGCCCAATAATTCACAGCTGATAGACTGAACCCACCAGGAAACATATTCTGAAAAGTTCCACTGACTTCAGCTTTGAAAATATGATAGACTTGATGAAGGTGTGCCAGGTGAATTAGAGACATATTAAATAGGAAATTATCTCCATAAGTTACACACATTCTTCCTCAAGAAATTTCATGTACTTTGGGTTTATCTGTGAACATTTGGAGTAAATTTTGGGCCTTTATTAAAGGAAATGTGTTTCAGTTTTAAAATTTAATAAAGAAAGAGTTCTAGAAATGATTTCTGGGAATTCATTTGGACCACAAAAACTACATCATATAAGAGATTTTGCTGAAACAAAATGAGATTATTAATTAGGTATAAGCACAGGAAAACTTAAAAAAGTAACAACTTGGTTGGGCTTTTGAAAACTAACTAACTAACTAAATAAATAAATAAAAGCCCAAATAAACTCCCTAAATAACTGAACTTATCCAGCGTGGAGAGAATGGGAAGATTTTTTCTTTTTTAAATCCATGTTGATTGTTGCTGCAGTAACCCTGTTTTGTTCAAAAGCTTTTGGATCACAACACCTTCACTTCTTAGTATGAGGTATATAAAGGTATCTGAAACATCTCTTGAAGGGAGCCAAATGTCAGAGAAATTTGACGACTTTCAATTTGGGCATTGTATAAGTAGAAATATACAAGAAATCAATCTTAAACTACCTTAAGTAATAAAAAACCTCAGACCCAAATGCAAAGAAACAAACAAAACAAGACACAAGAACACCCCTCCCCCAAA
>WEIU01013137.1:82480-100439 GCA_013389925.1 Aegithalos caudatus | reverse complement strand
CCGCGTCCGGCCGGCTTCCATCCCGCCCGGCAGCTGCATCCCGCCCGGCCGAGGGCTCGGAGAGCACGTCCTCTCTCCTCCCTCTGCTGCTGCTGAAGATACAAAGTTAAACACTTCTTAATTTATATAATAAACTACTCTTCTCCGGCTTGCCGGGGTGGGAGCAAAAAAGTAGACCATGATCATAAGTGTGCCCGCTAACATAGTGAATCCCCTGATTATCGTTTCACACCTTTAAAATTACTTTTGTGGGTCCTCAGTTTCCCATACATGCATTATCCAACTCTAAAACTAGTCCTGCAGCACTGCATCATCAGTATTTTTAATAGAAAACCACACACACATTTAAGGTCTATAAGAATGTGCTTCTCCTGTGAAAATAGCTTGTCCCAATCACTGTGACATCTTCCACACGCTGTTTATGTAAAAAGGCAATGAAGAGAATACTACTTATTTGGTGTACTTTGCATTTCAAACGATTTACATTAAAGGTCTTGTTTATTGGCAAGTCATAAAAGGAAAAAAAGGGAATAAATTCACAGTGTGCTCTGATGCGCATATCTGTGTTGCATACAACATTCAGACTACAGTTTATGGGGATTCATAAGATATTTTTCTGTTAAGCTGAGATAAAATGGTAGCTCACAACATTTGATTTAATTTACACCAATAAATATGGTGGAAAACTCTATGCTGTCAGTGTAAACAGTTGTATGGAAGGGAAATGTTTCCATGCACAGTTAACTGTTGAATATTCTATTTGGGTGACAGCAAAAAGGAAGTTGAAATACCCACCCTGAGGATGAAGGCAGATCTCAAAGCCTCAGCGAGCTGTGGTTTCAAACAAGGTGCCAAGAAATGTGAAGTAGGTGGGTAACTTCAAGTGTCCCATGCTGTAATCAGTAATTACATTGCAAAATCAGCAGATCACGGACAGGGTAAGCTGAAATGATTCAGCAATGAATTCCTGATTATGAAACAAACCAGGGAAGATGCTTGTTTATTATGATGACATTTCAAGGTGAACAACATTGGTGAGGAGTGGTGTTGCAAGCAGAACTTCGTAAGCTATAAGTTAACAGGAGGAGCCTGTTTCCAAGGCACGTGCTTATGCAAGTATGAAAACACATGACTTCCTTGCTCCTATGCTGAACTGACCTAAGGAGCAGCCAGCTATCATTCTGTAAGTGATAAAATTGACAATGATGATTAACAATTTATATACCTAAATTAGCTGCTCTGGTGTGGTAGTGGAATGTCACAGCTCATTGCTATCTTGAGGTAAAGAGTGGCTGTGGTAAGTGAAAGGGTCTTGGGGAACACAGAGTGATTTAGGATAGCTTGCATTCCACTCACTGCTGGCCTGATTTGATGGTTCCTTTAGAGAATTGTTTAGCATTTTGAAATTAAGTATTTGTATGGCTTTTTTGTCTCAGTTTTGTCCCAGTGTTTCAAAACATTGAATTTTGCTGTCAAACAGAAACTTATTCTCCTGACTGATATATGCACTAAGATTGGTCTCTATCCCCAAACTTACCTTTCTCTGTGATTAACGTTGAATTTGTACCAGAAGCACCATTTCCTAATTGGAATGAAATTGTCCACATTTGACTGCACTGAAAAAAAAATTTAAAAAAATCAAAAAAACTGCTGGAGCTAGAGAAGCCACAGAAACAGTTCTGTGAGTGCTATTTTTATTATTGACCTTCCAGTAACATGTCTGGCATTTGTTTTAATCATAACAAATCTATTAAACATAGGAAACAGGGTAGATGCACAAATGGATAAATCTAAAAGTACATCACTAAAAGTATCAAGAGCAGGGATAACCACACAACCAAGATTGCCTAAAAATGACATCTCACCAGCATGTTTATTCATTTCTGTACACTTTGTACACACTTCATGTTATGAGAAGTTAAGAGACGTCATAAGAGGCTGTTGTGGTTTAACCCCAGACATCAACCAAGCCCCACGCACTTGTTTGCTCACTCCCCACAACTGGGATCAGGGAGAGAACTGGGAGTGCTAGAAAAACTAGAAGACTCATGAGATAAAGACAGTTTAATATGGCAAGCCAAAGCTGTGCACACCACCAAAGAAAACAAGGAATTAATTCACTGTTTCCCATGGGCAGGCAGGTGTTTGGCCATCTCCAGCAGAGCAGAGCCCCATCACATGGAATGGTTACTTGGGAAAACAAACTCCATCACCCCAAAGGCCCCCTGCCTCCTTCCTTCACCCACATTGTATACTGGATATGATGCCATATGATCTGGAATATCTCCTTGGTCAGATGTGGTTACCCGTCCTGGCTGTGTCTTCTCCCAGCCTCCCATGCACTCATGGCAGCAGGAGAAGCAGAAAAGGCCTTGGCTCTGTGTAAACCCTGCTCAGCAACAAAAAAGCATCTTCACATTATCAGTCCTATGTTCACCACAAAAATCCAAAACTGAGCCTGAAGTCAACCACTGTGAAGAAAACTAATCCAGCCAAAACCAGCACAGAGGCATGTCAAATTAAGCCTATCAACTGTCTCAAGCAATCTATTAAAATAATTCACTTTCCTTTTTTATGTGCATAAAAATCAAACACATGTTAAAATCTACCCATGTACTGAGGGATTTGGCTGAAGTCTTCTCATGATGTAAATCCTCTGGCATACTTGCAATTGTCAAGGTGATAAAGTTGACAGTATTTCAGTGAGTATTTGCTTGTTTGATGCATGAAATTGTCATGACTGCTAATGGCCATGCATAGTAATTTCAACTACAATTCATTTTACTGGCCTTTTGATTGGTAGTAAAGATTAGGGTTAGAGAATTAATCTTGTCCTCAAGCCAGCTGGACCTTTTGAATATTCCTGGTGGATTATACATTGACCAATACTTTTTGTTACTAAAAATGTGAAGATGTTTACTTGAGAGGTGCTGAGATGAATGGTATTAAAAAGTGTCTTCACTGCTGAGCTGCAATAAGTGCCTTAAATATATGTTATTAATTCCTGCTCATTATTATATCCCACAGCTTTTAATAAATGGTTATTAAGTATTAACCCATATATTAATAAGTCATTGGTGTATTTTCAGCATGTAAAACTTAAAACTCTACCGCCAAAAAGAAAAATGTGGATTTAGTAGAACAGGATTACTTTATTAAAGTGCTTGATAAATAATTATCTTACTAGGCAGCTGAATTACTTGGGTTTGTCTTTTAAAAACTTAATATAAGCCATTTACATGCTGCAAACAGGTGTGACAAAAATTCTTTGATAAATACAGACAAGTGATATTTTAACACTTCCTGACAAAACTAATTTCTGCAGGATCTAACAGTCCTCTAGGTCTCTGCTGAATTTGTGGAAGAATTTTATTTGACATTCAAAATGGTTTTATATCATATCAGTGTTAACAATTAATGTAGTTGTTTAAATCACATGGCAATTTGCATGCATATATTTGGAGGAACAAAAACCTCCCAAATATACCTAATTCCTCAAAAGATGAACTGTTTAGCACTGGTAAAAACTGGTGGGGAAAGGAAGCTCTCTGTAGGCCACTAGTATTTGTTGAAGTTAGTGGATTGATATAATAAAACCAAAGTGTCCATGTTTATAAGGACCCAGAAAGAAGCACAGTGTCTGTCTGTGATAGTGAATTAAGTGATGTGATTGACTTTTAAGAGTATTCCAGTATTGAATACAAGATGACAAGTGGGAATCCCTTACTACACAGTGTATGTGACAACCTTAACTCTCCAGTTTTAATAATTTTAACTTTCAGAATGGCAGGAAGAGCTCCAGTTGTTTACTGTGTCAAAACATGCTTCTGATCCATAGAGGTCAAAGGCATCAGCCTGAAATCTCAGCAGATAACTATGTCTTATGTTAACTGAAACCAAAGTGATAGTTTTATTAATTCTTCAGAAGGAAACAAAATTCTCAGGACAAATTCAGTGTATCCTTTGGATCTGTGTATATTCATTCTAACAGCTTTGGCCAAAACTCAGGACTACAATGGAGCACCCACTAATGCACTCTACAGTGAATCTGTCATCCTACCTCAAGATGAAGTTGATAAGATATATGCAGGAAGTGGCTATACACCCTATAAATGAAGAAGAAAAGTAGTTCCAGCTCACAAAACTTGGATCTTGTATCCTGAATCAAAACATGAGTTGCTTGCTTTCCAAGGAATAGTAGGGAAGACAGAAGACCTCCTTTCCTATGGTTGTTTTTCTTTTTTTTTTTATTTTTTTATTTTTCTTGGTTCAATATACTTCATCACACAATCAGCCAAACTAATTTAATCTCCACTGCACTAAAAATTAGTAGCTGCTGTATGAAATAGCTGTTGTAATGCTGCTGAGGCATGATCCAGGGGATAACTAGAGGCTACTGCAACTATGGGAGGGTTTGTTCTGACAGGCATGTAAGAAAAACTTTCAATACTGTAAAGAACATCCTTAGCTAATGAATTTAAGCCATCCTACAGTGAGCCTACAGAGACACTGCAGCTCTAGAGCTGTGGAGATGTGCAGGGATCCCTCTGCAGGCCTGTGCATGCTGCATCCACATCTAACCCTTGTTTTTCTTTTTGTTCTGTAATTGCCGTGTCAGTAAAAGGGTAGCTCCACCCTGTGACTGAGAAGGTGCTTGGAGTATGTGGCTCACCAGCTTCAGATTTGTGACCAGTATCCAGGTGTGGTATCTGTGAGATTGCAGTCATATCTGCTGTAAGGGCACCAGCTGCAGGGCACCAGTGCTTGTCGCTGTTTCATTCCAGTGAAAACCCACATCTGATGAGACATTCCCTAGGAAGAGGGCACAGAGCACCCAGCCTGTCATTATTGTGTCTAAAGGCACTTAAGAATTTAAGCTGTAGAGACTCACATCCCTGGAAATATGAAACATCTGGGAAAAGGCTGCTGTTAACTCTGCACTTCACAAGGAAAAAACAGAGTTGGGGACAATTCTAGGCAAATGAGGAGAGGACAAAACAATAAAGCCTTCTTTCATATGTAGAAAACGGGCTTTGCTTCCCAGAGTGAAATATACTCCCCAAAACAAACCAGGGAGGCGATTGATGTCTTCTTTAAGTTAGTCAGACATACTTCTGTATGTAGTTATTATATATGTATGTATGTATGGCTACAAATGTAGCTATTTTGTATGTAGTCTGACCAGTTCTTCCTGTCAAATGGTATTCCCTTCCTCCCAATTAATTGAAAGGCTGAAATAACCCTCTTTAACTCTTTTCAACTTGAATGACAAGTATTTAGACTATTTTACTGGGATAGGTTGTTTATTTACATGTAGGTATAATGGCACTTGAATGTACTCATAAAGAAATTAGATTTTTTTCTTGTATACTGAAAAAATTGAGTTCTAATTTAAGTGATGGTAGTACTGATGGGTACAAAAATGGGTTACCTGATCTCTTTTAGCCTGATTAAACAATATTCACTGTCCCTGTGCAGCTGTAGAGCCTAATAGTGGGGAAGTAATAGTAGTGATGGGGAGACTGATAGTAAGGGAAGGGAAAGATGGTATTCCTGCTCAGGAAGTGTCCCTTTTCTGAGACCACTTTCTGAGATCAGGGACTGGGTTGGATTAGGGACTTTGAACTGCAACAATACAGAGCAGAAGACAAAGGGGATGTGCTGATGGATGTCTGGGCACTTAGGCTGACTACCTGCTGTTTTGTAATAGCTGAAGCTTCCTCAAGGTGGGACTCAATGTACCTGCTGAACTTGAATAATCAAATAGTTTGAAAATCACTAACCAGGAAGAAGTGCAACCAGGAGGCCAGAGGAGCTGGAATAGAGTAACAGTGCCAGCAAACCACAAAAGACCTCAAAGCAGTGCAAGAACTGGAGGAGATGTCTTCAGCAGTGAGGGATATTATTCAGAAAAGGATTTCCTCTAAGAATTTATCTTTGTCACTGCTATGCTTATTTATTTTGCCTCAGGTTAAGGTCATTTAGTAATTTAATTGCTCTTTTCATTAAGATACTGAGAAACTGAATGACGATGGTATTCACATTTGCATGAAGAATGTAGAGCAGATTACTTGTCACACCGTTTTGGTCATGCTTCACCAGTGACCTTAGCCTTTTGAGGGCCTCCAAGGTTTGGTGCTGGGACAGTGAAGTTGGTGAGTTTGAAAAGCATTTGCAGGCATCACATGTCCTGAATGGTCATGATGCTGGGAACAGATTCTTTCTTTGCAGTGATGGTGAAACTCCTGGAGTCTAAATGATTTCTGAAGAATCTGGAGGGAGAAGATATTACTTCTGAACCTCATCTAGCCTGAGAACCTTGTTTTAGACTTTTTGTCTCAGTTACTAAAGAGAAATTCATTATGATGGATACCTGGGAGTGAAATCCATCCCCTGTCTTCAGTCTGCTGATCAACAGCTTGGTTAGCAAAGTTTAAGCATGCGACTCCCATAGAAGTTCTTTGCTTTGATTAATTTCCACTGTGTCTGTTCAGATGGAAGCTGACAGCTTTTCTTCTGGTTGATGTGCAAAGAATTAGTTTATCATGTTCTGAGAATGACTTTGTCACATTAACTGTGTCAATTGCTGTCATAGCATGACAGCTGTGCTGTATTAACAAAAATTTAAATAAAAAAGGTATATTCCACATAACATTTTTCTAGCTAGAGAAATGTGGTGCAGTTGAAATTTCAGCCTTTGTCAGCTAGAGCTCATTTGCAGAGATGAAAATGTAGAGAAATGTGAAAGTCCCACTGTAAAACCCATTTATACTGCAGGTCATGATTGAAAAACGGTGGTTTATATGTACTAAGAGAGGCTTATGTGGCTTATCTGCTTCAACTGCCTTTATGAGAGAAAATTGCCTATCATTTGTGCTGTTGCTGCCATTGTCTCCTACTCAAGACAAAAGCATTGCCTGAATATGTGCTTTAGAATATTTTCCAAGCCTTTAAGTCCAAAAGTTAAGATGCAGATTCTCATAAGAGTGTAGGAGTGGTTTTCCTAATCTGGTATCCTGTAATTTTATATGGATTAAAATTGTGATGAGCTCAGACCAGACTAACGCACACAGATCTCAATGCAATTGGAGTGCAAGTCAGTGCATGCATTTAAACAGTGCAAACATTTTAAAAGTAGGAAAATACAGGGTCTCCTGTAAGCAGCCACATAGGCTGGGGAAGACTCTGTTGAGAAACAGAGTAATGCCAGAGAGGCAAGAGGCAAAGGTCATGTATGTCCAGACAGACATGGACAGCTATGAAAATATTTAGCACTCACGATCTGTGCATAAGGATATGCCATCCCTCTCCTCAAGGAAGCAGTACAGCAGAGCACAGAGCTTTTAACTAATCTTTTAGCAGAGTGATGTGCTTTTGTGACAACTATTTAACCTTGAGAGATTTCATTCCATGGTTTCAGCAAGGATTACAGTAAATGATCAATTTAGGTAAAGTCACAATCTAATTAAACAAATTCAGTCTAAATCCCTGCTGGGCCAGTAAAGATTTGTCTGTCAAATACCTCTAAGCATTTTCATTTTCTATAGCAACAGTTAATTGGATATGCAACTGCCAGTTTAAATGCTTTAAATGAGGCTGATGGGATTAGTAATTGAATGCTTGGATTAATGATTTACAGCTGGCTTTGTTACCATGTTCCTTGCTTACAGCTATGCTCATGATAACTCCCTATCCTTCTCAGGTGGATGGAATAGTGTACCTGCAATATAGTTATGATAGAATGAAATACAGGTATGATACAGGTTTGATGTAGCCAGTGTATTCCTGTTGAGACATGGAACTATTTTTAATACTGCAGGGAGCAAGGAAGTATGATCAAAATGCTAAAAGCAGAAAATCTAAGAACAGCCATCTAACCTCCACAGCTAGCAGTTGGAACTGAAGGTCTCAGTCACTCTCAAATTAAAGTAGTCTTTCATGGTTTGAGTCAGAAAGCAAACCTCAGTGTGGTGGGTGGTGAAATTAAGTCCAAGGCTATGAGTGGAACCTGACAAAGGGATTTCTGCAAGAGGTAGTAGGATTTCAAAGGGAGTGGAAGAGATGAAGTCTGCACACTGCCAAAGCATCTGCTGTTGGAGAAAGAGACCAGACTGCAAAGTTTAGTCATGCACAGGAGTCTCATTTGGTGGTGTTTGAATCTCTCATCTTCTTGGGAACTGAAGAGAAGGATGGAAGCATTATGACTCTGATAGGGAAGTGGTTACACTGTTCACTGTGTGATTTTTAAGATCTGTCTCTACTACTTTAAAAGACCAGAAGTACAGTATGCTCCTTGGGGTGTCAAAGGTTTTAGAGACAGCTAACCTGTTCCAGGAATTTCTTCATTCTCACAGTAACAGTAAAAGACTCAGAAAACGTTACCATTTGTTTGCCTTTTAAGTTGAAAATTCTAGCATGGTCTTGTTGGTTTAAAAACAAATTTTGGTGGTTTTTTTGTGTCCAGCTGATCACTGTAGTGCTTGAGGAAGAAAGCTATAAGGAAAACTTTCTGAGGCATTGAGGTGTATACAAAAATTACAGAGCTGTGCTATGAAATTGTCATTTTGCCTTACATGTAGGCCTCCTCCTTAATGACAGACAGACCCTTATATATCATAAACTTAAAATTTAGGTTCTTCTTAATTAAGTTCCCTTCAGAATTAAAATGAGCCAGTGCATATTTGCAGTCTCTCTTGAACACAGTGTAATAATACTTATTTCAGTATATTAAATTAGAACATGTTTCTGTTCTAAAGATTCTATCTTGGGAAACATTATCTGAAAGAGCTAACAACATTAGATGTTATAATTACTTGTATTTATGATATAGTTATAAACAATTATAAAGTAAATTATTGTAACTATTTAGAAAAAAATTACAAAATAATTATTGTAATAATAACATTGTAGTTATTTATATTTATTATATATCATACTGTATTTTAATTTACCAGAAATAAACAAACAGGAAATTCAAAGTAATGATCTGCATATTTCAGCTCACAGAATATGTCAAGTTCATCCGAAATGTGGAAAGAGATTTATGGCCTTTTCTCATTATCCCAGATTTGAGATTAGGTTTTCAGGCAGAGCTTCAGCTGCAAGCAGTTTGGTATTCAGAAATCACTGTATTCATCAGCTTCTGTTTCTCTCCTGTATGTGAACTCCATTTAGTTCAGGAAATACTTTTTTGTTGTTGTTGTTTCTTCCTGTAATTAGTTCCTATTAAAAAGCCCAACTCATCCTTGTCTAACCTCAGTTAGACTATCTTTTTTCTCTCTTTTCTTCCTAATGCAGAGGCATTAATCTCTGCGACTGGTCTGGACCCTTCCAGCATATATTTTTCATATTAATCTTTTTTCTTTTTTATACTTACTCAGTATTCAGACCAATGATTCGATTCTGGAACAATGATAAAAGCCAATGATAAATAAAGGAAATATAGAATCCTGTTTTTGGTCTCAGAATGACATTTCTTTCCTCAGAATATTCTTGCAATTAATTTTCTTTCTAGACAGCAGGCTTTCCTCCTTTCTGCTTTTATTTATATAAAGCAACACAGATATTTCAATAATCTTCTGANTCTTCCTAACATCCAACCTAAACCCCCCTTGGTACACCTTAAGATGATATTTTTGCTTCCTGTTGCTGGCTGCCTTGGAGAAGAGGTTGAACCCCACCTGGCTACAACCTCCTTTTAGGGAGCTGCAGAGAGCAATAAAGTTTTCCCCAAGTCTCCTTTTTTTTCAGGCTAAACAACCCCAGCTCCCTCAGGTGCTCATCAGACTTGTACTCCGGACCCTTCACCAGCTTTATTGTGTTTCTCTGGACACACCCCAGCACCTCAAAGTCCTTCCTGAACTGAGGGGCCCAGAACTGGACACAGCACTCAAGGTGTGGCCTCATCAGTGCCAAGTACAGAGGGACAATCACTGCCCTGCCCCTGCTGTCCACACTATTCCTGATCCAGGCCAGGATGCTGTTGGCCTTCTTGGCCACCAGAGCACACTGCTGACTCATGTTCAGAAGCTGTCAACCAGAGACTCCAGGTCCTTTTCCATCAGGCTGCTGTCCAGCTACTCTGTCCCCACCCTGTAGTGCTGCAGGGGGTTGCTGTGGCCAAAGCACAGGACCCAGCACTTGGACTTGTTAAACCCCATATTGTTAGATTCTGCCCATCCATCCAGACTGTCCAGGTCCCTCTGCAGAGCCCTCCTACCCTCCAGCAGATTGACACTTGCACCCAACTTGGTATCATCCGTGAACTTGCTGATAGTAGATTCAATCCCGTCCTCCAGATCATCATCGTGAAGATATTAAACAGGACTGGCCCCAGCACTGATCCCTGGGGTCCGCACTAATGATGGGATGCCAACTGGATGGAGCACCACCACTCTGGCTCTGGCCAACCAGACAGTTCCTAACCCAGTGAAGAGCTGTCCAAGATGTGGGCTACCAGCTTTTGCAGGAGTATGCCATGGAAGAGGATGTCAAAATTATTTTTCCCTTTATATATTGTTCATATATATTAATAGCTCAGTAGACTGTTATTCAGTACTTTTCCTATTAGACAAACAAATTCCTGAGGGCCTGTTCTAATCTCGCTTCTTATGGGAATCAAGGTCAAGACACCTTCCCAAGACACTTTCCCATAAACAACTAGCAAGGAATGTGGACTTCAGAAGGCGTCAAACCAAGAGGGGGAATTACTTCATCCCCTGTGTTTCTAATTGGAGACTCTAATCAATTATGCTAATTTGCTAAACTTACAAAACTCTACGTGCCCTATATCACGTGTGCACCTTTGGCGCATTTTCAGTGTGTATTTTAGCGTGTTGTGCACCTGGAGGGACTTTCATTAAAATCATAACTGCATTTTATCACCTAACCTTGTTTGGCTCTTGATTTTAGGGCTCAAAAGGCAACAAAGATAGTGGCAAAGGTGTCACATTGATATAAANCTCCTACCCTCCAGCAGATTGACACTTGCACCCAACTTGGTATCATCCGTGAACTTGCTGATAGTAGATTCAATCCCGTCCTCCAGATCATCATCGTGAAGATATTAAACAGGACTGGCCCCAGAACTGATCCCTGGGGACCGCACTAATGATGGGATGCCAACTGGATGGAGCACCACCACTCTGTCTCTGGCCAACCAGACAGTTCCTAACCCAGTGAAGAGCTGTCCAAGATGTGGGCTACCAGCTTTTGCAGGAGTATGCCATGGAAGAGGATGTCAAAATTATTTTTCCCTTTATATATTGTTCATATATATTAATAGCTCAGTAGACTGTTATTCAGTACTTTTCCTATTAGACAAACAAATTCCTGAGGGCCTGTTCTAATCTCGCTTCTTATGGGAATCAAGGTCAAGACACCTTCCCAAGACACTTTCCCATAAACAACTAGCAAGGAATGTGGACTTCAGAAGGCGTCAAACCAAGAGGGGGAATTACTTCATCCCCTGTGTTTCTAATTGGAGACTCTAATCAATTATGCTAATTTGCTAAACTTACAAAACTCTACGTGCCCTATATCACGTGTGCACCTTTGGCGCATTTTCAGTGTGTATTTTAGTGTGTTGTGCACCTGGAGGGACTTTCATTAAAATCATAACTGCATTTTATCACCTAACCTTGTTTGGCTCTTGATTTTAGGGCTCAAAAGGCAACAAAGATAGTGGCAAAGGTGTCACATTGATATAAATTTAAAGGTCTAGTTGATCAAAACACTTCATTCTTTAACATATGTACTAGATCTCTTGAGATCTGGGAGTTCTACTCCTTGTTAAATTACCAAGATTTTGTTCACTGTGAAGAATGGGTAAAAACAACTGGTAAACTGTTTACATGATCAGGTACATCATTGCTTGTTTTAGTTTGAAGGCCAGCAAGGGTCCCTCTTTGGCTAAATTACAGGTGAGTAATTTTTTGGAGAAAATAAGTGACTAAATGTTGAAGTGAAATATTAAGGATGTCATTTTAGTTCTTCCTGGAGTGTATGTTTAAAGCAAACATGTTGCTGATGGCTGCATCCCATGTGTGGGTTTGTGCTCCAGAACAGCCCTAGTGTGCACAACCCAAGGTTCTTGTGGATGAAACCACTCAGGTGATGTGTTGTTGTCCAGCCACTGTGGGCAAGTGCAATGGAGGAAAGAATGGGAACATTTTTCCTGTGGCTGGTGGCATCTTGAAGAACTTTATAGAAAGGTGATAGGGAACACAACTGAATCCTGAAGAGGCCATGGAGCTTCTCCAGGCACCTGTATTTTCTGGATTTAAAAATTTCTTATTATGAATTCTGTACAGCAGGGAGAGGAAAATAGGTGCCTTTTTTTTTAATTGAAGGAAAAAGAATGCCTTACACTTTACCAAGCCTACAGCAGGATTTTGCCCACTTCAAACCACCTATACCATCCTCTAAGGGCCAAGCCTAAAATCATCATAAAAATCAACTAATTGTATATGAGGCCTTCAAGTGCATTTTGGAACACAAATCCTTTTTTCACAAATCCTTAGCACCTAGACAATCCCATTGCCTTGAAATTAAAGAAAGGTCAGAACATTAATTTCCTTTTTTGTAAATAAGTAGTACTGTGAAAAATTGAAATACAGATACTGAATGCAGAGTCAGTGAGGGGCTTACAGACTAAGAATAGAGGGGGACAGTCAGAATTATGAACACTAGGATGGGATCTGGTCTTTGATGTAAGTGCCACAATGTAATGTGTAAATTACAGTGGATCTACAGTGTTAGTGTTGGCTCTTCTGTTGGTTCTCAGATTTACTTATATTGCCTTTGTTTGAAACAGAGAAGTCTGACCAGCAGTTTCCTATATTTCAGTTGTGCCAAAGTAATTTATAGCAGCTGAGGAATCAAACACAAAATTATTCCATGGAAAAAAATTTGACAGCTGCCATGCAAAATCAGGTATTTTTATGCAGTTTTGGGTCATGTTTATTTTGCACAAACTATCTTACCACTTTTTAAATTAGTGTTTATTATTTTAAGGCGAAGTGTATTGGATGTATATCAAAGATGCAACTAATCAAAAATATCACTGTGTTGTAGACTGGAGAAATTATTTTAGTGCTTAAAGTCAAACACACTTGTGATTTTTCTTTTTTTAATGTCAATTGTTGAACACTATGAATTATAAACTTAGGCTTTAAATACTTATTCTGTTAACTAATCAAAATTATTATTCTACTGTTCTAAGAAACATAAAACTAAAGACAAAAGTATGCTTCAACGGTTGTGTGTGCACTACAAATTCTGTAATTATGGAAAAAAAGGTTGGCATTGCTGTGATGGCTCAAAGAAAATTTGAGATGATATTTGTTTAAACAACAGAGAAAAAACACTTCAGAATTTTTGCAGTTAGGGTGAAGAATTTATTGTATGTACAGTTAAGCAACTCTACGGTAGATGTAGTACCTCTTTAAAGAAAACGAATACAGTAATCAAAATAGTTCTAGCATGGAAATTACAATACAGACTGGAACTTGACTAAACCAGAAATTAGTTATTTGACTTGAAAGAACACGGAACCTGAAACAACAAATCTCAGTTTGCATCATTAACCAAGGACAGTAAAAAACTGTACAGTACAAGCAACACGTTACAATAAGTTATGACAAATAAGGCAGTCTTTCTGATTTAGGACAAAAGGGATAAAGGGAAAGGTATTAAAATCTCATAAAACCACCATATCTCTTTTCCATCTCTGGGACTTCTTTGGAATAAGTTTCCCCATCTTCTTCTGAAGGGAGAATGGAGTCGGCAAAGCGCTTAAGAAAACCACCGTATCGTTTCTGGTAATCCAGCCACCACTCTGGCCTGCCCACTCTTCTCATGAAGCCACCGTATCTCTTTTGCAGCTCTTTGGCCTCATCTTCCAATTCCGGGCTGCGCTTTATGCTTCTCATGAAGCCTCCATACCTTTTGCTGACATCGCCGTCGTTTTCATTTATCTCTCGGTAGTGCGCCGCTTCAGGGTTATCCCCTGCTCCTAGAAGCTCCTTCAGCAGGTCAGAGGAGTTGGCAAGAGCATCGTCATCCGAGTCTTTCTTCATGAACCCTCCATACCTTTTAGCCAGGATTTCTCCTCCATTAGCTTCATCCTCTGGTTCTGCTCGATAGAGCTCATCCATTTTCTTCATGAAGCCCCCGTATCTTTTCATGAAGCCTCCGTACTTCTTTGCAAGCAAATGGTTCTCATCCAGCTCTTTCTTGTCTCCTGGAGCAGTGTTGCCATCCTCAGAAAGATCCAGCTTTGCCAGTTGCAAGAACTCCTTGCAGGTCTCCCAGGCTTTGGCAGAAGGCAGTTTTCCTTCACATTCTAGCGTACACGCCTGAAAAATGGATGTGGTTTACTGAAAATGATTTAGGATAGTAACTATCACCTCACTATGACCTTATCTTAGATTTACTTGGTTATAAAAGAGCATGAGTGAGCCTCTCTTTGGGACTGGCTTGGAAGAAATACTCTTTGGGAACAGCTGATTTGGTACCTGTCTGTTTTGAAGTTCTTCATATCCCTCTCTGAAGGACAAGGTAGTCTCCACTCTAAGAGACAGACTACCAGATAATACGAATTGTGGGTCCTCTATGTCAAGGTTGCCCCTATGTCTCTGTTTCAAAGGAACTCACAAGTCCATTTTCTGTATCTCCCTTACACTCGTGTGAGTTACGATTTTTTTTTTAAATTTACTACTGGGATGCTAAAAAAATGTGGTTTGCTTCATAATGCAAGTGTAGAAGCATATTCAAACTTCATAATTAAAAGTATAATTCTGAGTTTTAGAAAAGAAGTTGCACAGCATGGTCATTGCAAGGAAGCCAGCTGTACTATATCTTCAATACACTGCATAGCTTCAGAAGGTTGTGTTGCCCTTACTTTCTCTTCCTGGAACAGATTCCAACATGTACCCATAGAAATGCAGAAACACAGGCTCTATTAGGGCAGGATCAAAATTCCATTTTTGCTAGCTGGAAAGCAGTGACCATCAAAAAGAGGGAAAAAAAATCCTAAGGTGTGTTGTTTCTGACTATTGAAAAAATTTCAGGCCACAAAGTAAGAAAAGCTTTCAGTATCTTATGCATATCTCATAACCTGTCTTGTGATGTTAATAACATAGGTATTAGCTACTATTATCTCTCTTGTGTCAGGGGAATTTACTTCTTGTATAGCCATACCCTTCAGTTGTAAAATAAGGTGATTCCAGTGTTTTTTCTTCTTGCCCATGATTTTCATACCGCAATAAAAATCATCAATATTTTCAATAAGAGAAACACTCATTCTGACTAGATGTCTTCTAAGGATCTTAGTGTGAAATTAAACACCAGCACAGCTCTCTCTGATAGCTCATTGTCCACTGCACAGCCTGTCTCTTGAGCCTCACTTTAGTCTGATAATTTTTTTTTTGTATGATCACAAGAAAATTAAAGGGATTTATATATTTTGCAACACAATTTAACTAACACTATACGCTTATTACTACATATTATAGTCATGCTGTAAAGAGAATAAGATTTCAGCTTGTCTGACTTTGGAATTGCTCTGAATCAAAGCAAGATTAGGTCTCTCCCTTGCTTCTCAGTTAGTTTTAATAACCTCCTTTTGTCAGATGAACATACTCCATAAGTGTGAGTGACCAGGTAGAGTGAAAAGTCTAATATCTTACAAATGTAATGTGATAAATTCAGTTATTATGTTGCTAGATACTAATATTTAGAAATGACAGTTTCCAAGGATTGTTCATACATGTTTAACAAATACAAAGTATGCTACATTGCTTCTTTGCCTAGTTAGCTAATGAACATCATTACAGAATAGGACTTTGATTCTTTCTTTAATGATTACTGAAGGTGTGCAAGAGAGTCTGTCAATATAGACATGAAGAACACATACTCTGAAGAGCCCTCCCTCCATAAGGGCAAACTACCACTTTTTTAATCCTAGCTGACATTAAAGATAAAGTTTGATTGAAAGCTAATGTAAGCAAAGGAAAAAAAAAAAAAAAAAAAAAAAAAAAAAAAAAAAAAAAAAAAAAAAGTAAAAAAAAAAAAGTAGAGGGAACTATTTTGCCAGCTGTCCAAATAATATTGCCTTCTGAGCCTGCTATGGTTAAGACTTCTTAAGCTTTTGGAGTAAGCAGAAGTACTCAGTGGTTCCTAATGCTGTGCAAGGCTAGAGAACCAAGTCCTTCCTTTTACATGATCCCGATTAACCAGTGACATGATAGGAACAAACTTTTAAGATCCTTTAGATGTGCCGAGAGCATGATGCCTCAATGTGTGTGAATTTGAGGTCAGGAACAACCGATTCTACTGGCAAAGTACTTGGCAGCCAGAGTTTCCACCTTCTTCAGGAAGGGCTGAGGGACCCTAGGCTTTCACTGACCCCAATCTTTAAATTTCAAGTTGAGTTGTCTCTGTGACTATTCTTTTAAATAATTTCAACATCATAAAAAACAGATAACCCCCACCCCACAGACCCCCTAATTCTGGATTTAGCACGAATTGTCTTAGAAGCCAAAGTCTTTCACAGGCATATTCCTAACGCTGTGCAGCACCGTGCAGAGAGAAGCAGCGAAGGTACTGCTACTCAAATTTTACTTTAAATCCACTTTTTTTTTTTAGTGAGATGACAGGCAGATCTTTTCAGCTCGACAGCCATCCTGTCCGGAGAGAGCTAATCTTACCATGGAGACAGCGGGCAAGGGTCGGGACCCTCCCCTCCCGTTCTGCTCAGCTTCCCGCGGCAGCGACCTCTCCTTCCCCTGCAGAGATGCCCTCTCCAGTCGGATTTCCCTTGCTCCTTACGTTTTCATTCGGCCTTTTCCTTGCTCCCCGTGCGGTGCCGTTTGTCCTTGTCCCCGAAGGCCGCCGCTCGCCGTCGGGCAGCGGGAGGGACGGGAGGGCTGGGGGCGCTCGGGTTTGGATCAGCGCTCCCCGCTCGCTCCTCGCCCTCTGCCCAGCGCCCCAAGCCCGCTTCTCCCTCTCTCCCCCCTTCAGAAAAAGGGTCTTCCAAGCCACCCCGGTCACTTCCCCCGCTATTCATTTTTCCCGTTTCGCTGCTTTTCCCCGCTCCCCTTTTCCTCCCTTCAAAGTTAGCGGGGAAGCGGCCCCGGTGCCGCTTACCAGGGGGTGGATGCCGGCGCGGGGTCCCAGGCGGTAGGCGCAGGCGGCGCAGTCGCGGCCGCAGTCGGCCCGCGCCCTGGGGAGCAGGCAGATGCTGAGCGCCAGCAGCGAGCAGCCGAGTCTCAGGAGCAACGCCATGGGGCTGCAAGAAGGACAGGTCAGTCGGCAGCCGCCTCCTCCCGCTCCCACCCCCGGCACGGCCCCCCGCCAGCCTCGGAGCAGGAAAAGGCGGCGTGAAAAGATTCAAACCAACTCCGCTAAACTCACGCTTTTTGGAGCCGCGGTGATCGCGCTTGCGAGGTTAAGAGGGAGCTTTAACTAAGCAGACGCTTGGCAGCTGCAAGGCAACTGACCTGCCCTCGGAACAGGAGCGGACACGGAGGATGAAACGCCCAGAGATCCCGTTTGGTGAAAGTGTTCGTCCCCAAACACTTTATCCCTCCCTGCCTGCAAAAGCCGGCACCACAGGGGGAGGGAGAAGAGACGCACCGCAGAGCGGCACGAACGGGATCCCGGCCCCTCCCAGAAAGGATTTCCCACCGGGACGCTCCGAGCAACCTCCCCGACGCCGGGCACCAGCCCCGGCTGAGCCGTCCCGGCCCTCCCTCGGTCCCGACCGCGGGCAGAGCGGCTCATTCACTCACTCACACACACACACGCTGCCCTCGGGGCTCCGGGAGTTGCCGAGGAAGAAACTGCGCCTTGCTGAAGCCTCGGCGTCGAAGCCACTATTATTTATAGCGAGCCCGAGCAGCGTCCGGAGAAGCTCCGGGGGAGGCAGGCAGAGCCGGGGCCCGCTGGCAGCTCCAGC
>WEIU01013137.1:25778-72798 GCA_013389925.1 Aegithalos caudatus | reverse complement strand
GACTGTAAGGAAAGGGCTATAGGTAATCTACTGGCTATCTTGAGTGGACCCCAAATATCATCATTTAACTCACTCTTTAATAAAATAATGCATGAAACAATGAGAGATTTTCAGCACTCCACCTTTCCCTGCCTGTTCAGAGCAATCTCCTTGGCTAATCTTACTTAATCTTGATCTAACAATTAAGATCTGTTGTCTTAGTCCCATGAGGAATCTTTCATGACTGAGGAGTACAAAGTGTCACGCTTTAGAAATTACTGCCAATATCTTGGCTGGTCCAAATCCATGTAGCTACAGTGATGCCATATTTTGTATTCTTGATGAAGTTCAAAACTACTTTTTCTTCTCTATGTGTCATGTACTCACGTTAATATTTTTCCAGTCTGCCAGTTTTTATGGCACTGATCTTTTTACTTGTTATGCATCATTTGATTTAATTCCATTGCAGACAATGATTTATAGCTGCTTTATTATAAAGAAAAAAAAAAAAAAAGGAAGAGAGAGACAGGATGGTGAGCACTGACATTAAACTGAGCTAACATCTGATGTACTTTTCAGGAAAACCTTTTAAGATAATGATCATTCCCCGAAATTAAACTGCATATAAGGTAAGGGGTGGCACCCCTATAGCTTGATTTACTTTCAGCCAGTTGATTTAATTATGCAGTGGGGAACACTATATCAGTATATAGTGCAGTATGGATGTTTAGGAAAGGTCACTTTAATTCTTATTTTGATGCTTTGGTGAACAGTTTATTTCAATAAGAATGTACCTATAAACACATAAGTATCGATACATTGAAGAGAGGCCTTGAAAAACTTGTTAATTCTGTTACTATTGGCAAAGGCAAACTTAACAGAACCAAAAATAAATAATTTCTTTAAAAATTCAGTACAGTTTTGGTTTTTTTAAAGTCTCTACTACTGCCATTCAAGAATCTCAAAGCCTTTGATTTAGTAAGTCTCATTCTTGCAGTGGCATTACTCTCTATGTGGTTTAGTGATGAGTGTTATTCCTATTGATGCTATGTTACCTGAATTGCTTCTTTCCAAATCAACGATTTAGATTTTTTTTCACATAGCATTAATTTCTTCTGCGTGTTCCTATATGCTTTGAACTTTTCTGATGTCACTTTGTCAATTTTCTCTAATGTCCTTAAAAATATGGGGGAGGTGAAGCCTTTACTAAACCTTTCAAGGGTGACATTTGCAAAAATTTGACATTTCTTTGTTATCTCAGGTTTGTGCCTTCATGAGTAGTGAGAAGATCAGAACTTTGTGATTTCTATTTCTGTGTCCTCTTGAATGACATTTCCCATTTAACATTCACATTTCTGCATCTCAGGCAGCATAAAATAGAATAGACAACGAATTCCTTTGCTGGCAGAACACAGTTTATGTGGCCACATTTCTAAGTGTTGATGTGCATAGATTTCAAGGACTTTTATTGTCTTGTGCACAAAACATGCATGCTACAGATTCTGCTGAATTTTAATTCAGCTAAATTGCTGTTGCATATTTATTATAAATATATAAACAAGGAAAGCAATTCTTCATACTAAAATAGGTACTTACCTTTATTTTAAAGCCATCTATAGCCCTCAGTTGCTTGAGTTTTACTCTGTCATGCTCTAACTTTACTGCTTCTCTTACAGATGAATCCTCATGCTTTGTGTTGATAGGGAAAAATCTTATTTCATTTCTTGATGTTTCAAAAGCAATTCTGTAAACAAGTTTGAAAAATGTAGGTAATGGCAGATAATAATCAGAATATGTTAACTGTCACTGGAATTGTTTATGAATAAAGGAGAGCTCTGTTTAAGAAAATGTTGGTAGCATCATGGATGTGAAAATTTGATTAGACAATGATGTCTTTTACTATTCAGGGACAGAAGACAGAAAATATAAACTTTTCATAACACAATTTTTAAACTTTTCCATTTTCAGAGAAGCAGCAGAGAGGCAGCAGGTTGCAAAACAGATGAAGCAAAAAATAAATATATGTGATTACAGATTTCAGTTATAGCATTTAGACCTTTGCCTAACATGTCTACATTTGTCAAATCCAAGACAAACTCTGTAAACTCTGATAAATAATTTGGAGCTGCTGGCTCAGTCAGGCTAAGGTTATCGGGCAGTAAATTATTTCTCATCCATCACTCTCCTCATCTCGGTTTATTGCAAGATTTGATAAGGTAGGATTGTTTGCACAAAGGATAGCTTTCCTCCATTTCAGACTGCACATCACAGCCTGTTGCATGTGCTCCTTAAACCGAAAAGCAAATTTTGTGTAGTAAATTGGTCAATACAGAAACAAACTTTGGGAAGTAACCTAGACCTAGGTAGCACATTAGCTTGCTAAGTCTTGCCCAAAAATAAAAATCTCAGTCACAGAAATATGTTACCTATTCTTATTTTAAAGTTGACTTTCAAGGGATAAAAATCTATGTTTATTCATCATGTCTTTAAATAAAATGCAGTCCTGGAAGTCTGCAACATAGCATTGCCTGTCTCATCTAAAGATGTAGGAAAGAAAGCAGCTCTTCAGTCCTGTTGGCATAGAACAGTGCTGGAATAAATGGGCCACTGACAAAGTTACAAAAGGTACAACTTGCTCAGGCTGTTTAGTGGAACAAGCCACTATTGAGCCAAGACCAGAGAACCTTCTTGTAAGTTGGAGTGCTGAAATGGCACAGGATCCTCTCCATGGCTTAGTAGGAAGCACAGAAGGAAATGGTAGCCAAACAATGTTGATCTATGCACAGCAGCTTGCAGGCACAAGGGAAGTGCAGAAACACCCAGAGATTAAAGCATTTTGAATGGTCATTACTGTGCTTTTGAGGAGTTCTGTGGCTGAGGAACATCTTCATCATCTCTAATTCATGAAAGATTTAGGTTTCATCCAACTTTTATTCAGTTTTCATAGATTTTAGTATTATATGACAAATATGCCAGAAATTCCAGTCCAGTTCTGTGCTGTGTAGTGTTTCAGACATTGCAGTTACTTCCTCCCTCTGAAATGCAGTCCATGGGTGAAGTGGTGCCCTTGTGTGTGAGCAAGCTGCATCTGTCTGTTGTCTACTGCTCCCTGAAGAAGTAGTGCACATGTCCCTGTGTTCTGCTAATGCTTTTTGCCATCATTATCTTTATTCAATATACATAAAGATATTTAACATTACTTTTTAATGAAAGAGTTATTAAACCAAGGACTGAGTTCTTACATATTTATTTGAATCCCATGTACCCAAGAATGAGTTCATACTAGCTGGCTTTTAAAGAGACAAAGACTTTGCAGCTGATAAATAAATGGGGCTAAAGCAGTGCTCACTGAGTCCTTTTCATTGTGAAATACAAAATACAAATGTTAACTTCTCTTTTAAGTCCAACCCTCATTCTTCTGCCCTGAAAAGCTAAGACATCCTATTTTTTGTTGCTGGATGATGAAGAGTGATTTTTTTTTTAAATGAGGTATGATAGCTATAAAAGAACAAAAACGCCCAATGTCCTCTTATCATAGATATCAGAAAGGATTAATTTTAACAAAAATAAAAGATCCCAATTATGACATTTAAAGCTATCACAGGCATAGAAATTATTATCTTCAGATGATTATCATATAAATCAATGTAAGGTCTACTAAGTATCTTCTTGAATCACTTCCCTCCAGTAAATTCCATGAAAATAGTGCATATTAGTTGTCTTGTTCAAATGAAATTGGACACAACTTCATAAAAAACCTCAAGTATTAAATCTGGGATTTATGAAATGACTTTCCATGCCATTTCTTTTTGCATCTTGTCACACGGAGTCAAAGATGTCTATTTAAATTTCCTCTTTCAATTCCCTGTGTTTTAGAAACACTCAGATTCTATTTGAAGTACTTTCCATTCCTGTGTACATCCATCAAGAGCCATCAGTTGGATGCATCAATTCATTGAAAGGACTTTAAGATGAAAGTTGTTTAATTTTTAAATTTGTTATACTTTTATTCTGAAGGTGAACACTGCAAAATATCTGGGAACTTGTTTACATTTTCTTCAAGCATAAAGACAACTGAAACATTTTTGTTTGTTTTTTTCTGGCGTGCATTACTACAGCAGATTCCCCTTTGGACTACGACTTTGCACCTAAATACTGTGGTATTTCAGTAGCAGTATTTGTGCAAGAGCATGGGGATTCCATGAAGTCTGCAGAGCAATTATTAAGCCCATTTTTCAGCTTTCTAAATTTTTATTCTTGTTATTTACTGTTGATTTTAAGACTCAACTTGACTACAAAGGCTAATCCTACCTTGTTACAGGTCAGTCGACTCCATCCTGTTACCCTACTACAAGGCAGCACCTTGGCTTTAGAAGAAACATGTTGTAATGGTATCCAATGAGGTAGAGTCCTCAGACTATTTTCAACCTTTTTTTCCAGTAATTAACCTCTTTCCCCATAATTAAGTAGTGATGCCTAATTTTTAATTTAGATTAATTTTGCTCAGGGTTCAGCTCTTGATCCTTGTAATCTTCCTTCTGCATATTACAGAGCCTTTCCTGTCTGATGTTCTTTCCAGGATAGTATTTATGCACTATAATCAGATCTTTTCTAAATGTACTTTTTCAAATGAGTTATTATGGTCTGTCTTGTCTGGTCTGTCACAGTAAAGGATTTTGTCCAACTCTCAAATAGTTCTTGTAGTCCCTTTGTTTTCCTAATGCCTTTAGAGAACATCGATCCTAGAAGGGGACACATCATTCCAGCACTGATCTTTATCAACATTGTTATCTTAAAGAAGGGAATCAGACCTTTTTGACATAACTCTTTTGTCACATTGACAAATGCTAGCTAGTTTTTTATTGGTAAATGCTACTTAGTTTTCTATTGAATCTGCAATTATTTTAGCCCATGCCTGAAGAAATAGTCTCTCTGTCTCTAGCACAAACAGGAATGTCAATAAATATTTATGATAAATCAAATAACCATTTTTTTTCCCTCCAACATCCTTGGGAATTGCAAATGCTTGAGAGTTTACAGTTACAAGCTTCCCTTGAAAGGTGGTTAAATTCCCACTTCAATGCTTCACCTCTCTCAAAATATCTTAAAATCAAGCGTGTCAAAGCCTCTTTCTTAGGGCAGGAGGAGGGATTACTCTTTCTGAAAGATGATCTAAATTGTGTGAAAACTTGGAAGATAATCTGCAAGTTTAGAAAGCAAGCACAAAGATAATGAGGTATGAACCCTCTCTGATGCCAGGGGATGCCACTAAAAGGAGAAAAGGCTTCTATCCATGCCATGATATTTCTCCATCCCAAGCTCATTTCAAAATTCACTTTCAAACTCTACAAGCCAGTTGCAGGTATTCTGATTAACACTGAATAATATTTGATGAGAATTGCATTGATTTCTGCAGAGCCACACATGCAGCACGGTATTGCTCAACGTGACTCAAAATTAGAAAAATTTGGCCCCAAAGAAAATGACTCATGCTCATCTCCCTTTGCAGTTATTTTAATACTGAAGCAATTAGAACAGAGCCTGACTATTTCTCTTTTTTCTTTTTCCCCAGCCCATTGAAAGCTCTCTTTTGTGCCAATCCACTGGCACCATGTCCAGGTAGCTGATGGCTATCTTGTTAACAAGACAATTAATGATTTTATTCCAAGTAGTTAATATTCTACACAATCATTTTACACTATTGTCAGACTGAAAGATCCTAAGCACAGTTTTTGCTACTTAAATACTACAAAAATAATCTTTATAGCATTTATCAAGAGCTGAAAAATGCATAAAGCTTATAAATGTTTCTTTAAATTGAAAAAACCTTCTCAGGAAACAAATTTCACTGACCTGTGCACTGTATCTGTCTCATAGCCTGAGACATGGAGGGTCTTGTGTGCTCCCTAGCCACTCTTTTGACAGAAAGAATCCTGGAGAATGGTTTTGAGAATGGCTCTCAAAATGCAAGATCACAACATACTCTTCGGAGGGTAGCCAGGAAGCACTTGAAGTTTGTAGAGATTCATGATGAAATAACTCCTATTTTGTAACAATCTTTATAATTATTTTTTTTTTCTAGTACATTTGTAGAAAATAACTTGATTGCCTCCCTACCTCAGCAATCCTGTAGTCAGAATTTCAAGACTGCTGAGCCCTTGAAATCAATAGGAGCTGAAGATAAGGTGTGGTTGTGAAATGTTGGTTTTCTGAACTAGAAATGTGTTTAATCTGAATACTGGTGACATTTTGATGGAAAAAAAATTTAAAAAGAGCAGGAGCCTGCATAGATACTAATGTATTTTCTCTTCATTAAAGTGAAGCACAAGAATTCAGGATCATAAATCAAGCTAATTTTTTTGTAATTTTTTTCCAGTTGAAAAAAAATTATTTTCCTTCTCTCATCCTAGTAAAATGAGCCACCCTGGCTTAGACCAACAACCAATTTAGTTCAAAATCCAGTATCCCACTGTGTCCATAAGTGCTCACTTACATCACTGTCTAGGAAAGTGCAAGAGCAGGCCATGCATTTGTAACACTTCCCTCTTATATTTTCTTAGCATTTAGTTCTTTCAGCGTGGGCACCTCCTGACCTGGATTGGTTCCTGTGTGTCCCGTAGCAAATGACTCCTCTCACAGGAGCTGCTTCCCTGGCAACTTCATCAGTTTTTAGTGTTCACAGGGTGATATCTTGGGAGCTTTGCAGACCTGATATTCCATATGTGAGGGACCACCAGCTCCCCCTAATCCAAATCCTTTATTAAGATGATTTCTATTACCTTCATTTGTACTTCTGATATGAGAAGAGGCAGTGAACAGTTGAATCCTATCCACTCTTTCCAGATCACCGATGACTCTGGAGCTTTCTTTTGTATCTCTGTCAGTGTTTCCTTTCCCAAATGGAAACACAGTGGTTTACAAAGCAGTTCCTCACAGAGAAGCTGGTCTTGAACCCTTCCTGCCCTGCCCTGAAAGTTTTCCAGCTCTGTATATTTCTTAAAGATGAGGAGATCAGAACTATGTTGTCTTCATGATATGGATGGATCTTGGATTTATACAGTGAAGTTTTCCTCCTATAACATTTATAGGGATGTTTTTGTTAGTTTTCGCTTTTCTTACTTACCTAAAGAAATCATGTGTGTGAAGATTGGGAGGATCTATTATATCTGTTTTAGGAGTCCAAGGGGAAAGTTGTGCATATACTCATGCAACTGTTTATCCAGTTTCTGAAGTACTTGCTTATATGCTTAGAAGCTGACAACATCTCTTCCTTCTTTTAGGCTGAGATATTTTTAAGCACATCTTATGAGTACAAGAAAGCATCACTCAGGCTCAGTAATGTTCCCCCTGCTCTATGCTGCTGTCACCATCACCCCTGTTGCTTCCAGCTACGTTGAGACGTGCATGAGCAGTGCTCCTGCTCCGTACATTGGTTCTGTGCTTTTGAACACATCTATCCAGTACAAATTAATGCAAACTTGCTTTTCTTATCAGCTCAGATGTATACTTGTTTCACAAACACGTTCTAGGGTAAAAGTAAAATGCATACCAAAATGTGCAGATTAGATTTTTGCTATATTAATTAACTATAAGAAGTAGATGGATTGGTTTTCTTTGCATTACTGGAGCTGTACTTGATAGACAATGTAGCACCATAGCACAAATAACAGTGTAGTTAAATGATTTAGTTTTACACTAGATACTAGTTCTGCACAAGCTTTGTAGACATAAGCTTTTACCTTATTGTTTTCTGGTAGGCAAAGTGAGTAATAGGAAATGTAATTCCAAGCTTCACTGGCAGTAAGAACAGTGCTTGTTTTGTAAGGAGGATAATGTAGAGACATGTCAAAGCATTACTGATTCTTCAATATCTCTGGCAGTATCATGCTCTGAACATATTNTTTTTTTTTTTAATTTACTTTATCCTCACAACAGAATTTCTTTGCTGCTGTTTGTCAGCAGCAGCTGTTCTGCTTTACATTGGTGCTCCATTCCACTTGATGGGTTCTGAAAGATATTGTGGTGATCCATTTATTTTTTTCAATATAGAAAGATGTAAGCTCAAATCCAGGTTTGATTCTATTCTACAGTTCCAACCTGAGGACATGGGATCCCTCTTTCTCTTGCTGTAAATTCCAAAGAATTTGGTGTAAATGTAAAAGGTCCTCCAAAGAACACAACTGCTACAATTTCTAGAAGGCAAATGAAGTAATATTTAGACTGCTTTGTATTTCCATGAGCTAACTCAGTAAAGCTGTACCAGTGAAATAATGCTAGGGGACTTTCATGTAAGTGTTACTCCCAAGAGATAGGATGAAGCAATTTTTAAGTAGAAAGAGTCTATATTATATTCTTATCTGCAGAATTGTGGTTGTGTTGGAATTAATTTACTATATAAATTCACAGAGTATTAACTCATGGCTAGCTACATGCATTTCCCCTGATTTGCAGCAGTGTTCCCTGAAGGCCTCTTCTCCTGCTTTTATCCAGGTTCTTCTGCATTACAGCAGGGACTACTTGCCTAGAGTCATGTAGAATTTATCTGAATTTGAGAACAGTTACACAGTTAAAAAAATCAAATAACGTTTAGCAGAATATCTCCTCTGAATGAGGAAAAAACAGCAGCCCCCTCAAAAACTTAAAAACTCAGTAGTTTTTAGGTTAATTTCAACAAAACTCTGCTGATGCTCTTTACAACCTGATTGGCTGAATTCTTTTAAGAAATATTAGTAGTCTGAATTTCCGCAAAGATAAAGTTGTTTTCTGTGGTGCTGGCTTGTTAAGTTTATCTATGTCTGTCCTACATTTTCTGCTAGCTAATATCTTATCTTAAAAGTCATAAAATATTTCTTGGGTACCTTCACTAAATAGAATGAAAAATTAGTTCATAGCATTTCTTTGATGTTTTGCCAAAAACCAATGAAGAAATCTTTAGTTAGAATGCTGATGTCATTCCATATTGAATTATTCTTTAGATGAAAAGTATCAGCACTAAAGTGATGCTTATTTTATCACTTTGTATGCCCTATGTACATAAAATCATAGATACTCTTGCAGGAGTCTTTTGCCTTAATTTAGTATAAAAGTAGGATTTTTTAATGCTTTCCTTGTTGCTGGGATTAATAAATATTTTAAACAATATAATGACCCTTTTTGGTTAAAGAATGGTGTATTCATCATATTCATATGTAACCTTGCTACTTTCTGAGGGTAAAATGACAATAGTTTCAGGCATTATTTAAAAGGATGGTATCCACAGTAGAATTAGTAGCTGTAAAACTGCCAAGTGAATGAAACCATGCATGGGAAAACTGCTG
Source organism: Aegithalos caudatus (assembly GCA_013389925.1). Lineage (NCBI taxonomy): Eukaryota > Metazoa > Chordata > Aves > Passeriformes > Aegithalidae > Aegithalos > Aegithalos caudatus. The sequence goes on along the minus strand of WEIU01013137.1, from coordinate 63,502 downwards.
AACACTTTATTGAAAGAGGTTGTAAGCTACTCATCCCTGAACAGACAAACACTATGGAGTGAGGGTGGTGGGGACGATGAGTAAAATGAGGATTTCTTTTTGCTCAAGGTGATAAAATTTACAGCAAAGGTGCTCTGTACTTTTGAATGGAAGCTGCCTGATGGTTTGGAGCTCTCCAAATACAGAGAGAGACTGAGTGAAGGTGTGGTGTCAGTTCTTTTAGGAGCAGTGTATAACAGAGTGGAGCTGCAGGTCAGCAGTTTTAAAATAGACAACTTCCAAATGAGAAGCACATTGCTGCTCCTTCCATGGATTTTGGTGCACAATCTGTCCTCCCCTCCTTCTCTGCCTTTGTCCAGAAATTAGCAAGACTATCCAGAAGAGCACTTAGCCCTTCCCATGTGTGAGGATAAAAGAGGATCTCACTAACCAGGCCTATAAAGCTAAGACAATCTCAGTTAATCAAATTTCCTGTTTATTCTGGGGGAAATGAAGAGCAAATGAACTGATACGTCTCACAAGTTTGATCTTATTCATTAAAAAAAATCAAAGTGAGTCTTTTTATCATTACATTTTTTTGAAAGTTTTTGAAGCGTTGCTTGCATTATTAGAATAGAAAGCCACATATTATCTCTGTCCACCTTCTAGGGCATCAGAGAACAGAGCCAGAACAAGTCTCAAGAGTAGGCAGACAGGGTAGGACTTACCAAGTGCACTGAACTGTTCCTGTGTCAGCCACTGCTGGCTTCTCCATGAAAGCCCCTACATGTAATCCTGGACACCTGTGGCAAGGTACTAATTTTTTGTGAGTAATTTCATTTTTGCTTTAGGTGATGATAAATTCTGTATTTCTGTATTTTGACTCTACTTTTTTTTTTTTTTTGGTCTCAGAAAGTCAATGTGAAAAAAAAAGGGAAAAGAAAAATTATAGGAGTGAGCATAAAAGAAATGCTGAATTTGAAATTAAATGAAGTTCAGATAATCGTCTGTCACTCAGTTTCCCAGTATTATCCCTTAATAACCTTATTTTCTCTTTGCCTATTTGCTTCTCATCTATTTAAGAGTTGTTTATCATTCACAGCCTGATTGGCTCATCATCTATTTCCAAAAGGAAATGAAGATGATATTCGTGATATTCGTAGGACCCAGATAGTTCTTCCTTCTTTTTGTTCCATTAGTTGATGAGAAAGCAGGGAATTGGCATAAAAACTCCCCAGCCTTTTCTAGCTCTAGATTAAAGATGGCCTTGAAATAAAGGGCTTGGAGCCAGATCCATCTTTCCCAAAGTTTGGATGAGATCAGATTTGGGCTTTGGGAGCTGGCAAAAAGCTAATTCCAGGCTAGCAAAGCATAAAGTCCAGGAAGAGCAGAGCCTTTTGTTCCAAGTGAATAACTGAGAGACACTGAGGGCGCTGGCTGTCAATTGCTCAACATATTTAGTGTGTGGAAAATTCTGGGCTCCTACAAATCCAGAATTAAGCTGTATAAACTGCTAAAACACGTGCTGAATTTGAAGTGGCCAAAAAACCTTGAGCCTGGCACACTGGATCCCAAGAGGATATTGCTATGTATGCCTACAACCATATTCATCTCCACTCATGTTGTAATTCAAATATAGTCAGTAGGTCTGGTTTTACTGGGCAGTAAGTGGATGTATGTGTGCTTCAAGAGTGAGAAGATCAGAAATAGCACTTTTAGGAGTAGTTAAGTAAGGGATGTTTTACTTTGTGTCAGAATATTCCTACATTGGCCTGTTTTTAGGCACGTTGCTGCTGTGAGGACTGGCAGCAGAGCTGTGTTAATCCACATGTATGAAATGAAGCCCTGTCCCAGGTATTTGTGTAAGGATTCTCCCACCAGACCCAGCAGCAAATTGGTGCTGGGCTGTTAGAAGTCATGATGGATGTCAGCAACACTACTCTGTGGTGTGCTGCTGGCCACAGAAATACTTCTGCTGTCCCAAATAGATTGAGGCAGGCATCAGGCTGCAGGTGGTTACCCATGTGTGTCAGTCTCATGCAGAGGAGAATAAACATCATGTACCAACACCACAAACACCTAAATCTTGCCTTTGCCAGTGTCTCTTGCCTTTATTTCTTTGGCACAGTACACAGGAACTCTTTAAGGTATTTTGGCACACATTGAAATGGGAAATGTCACTGAGTTAAATATGAGTAAAATCCGATGACAAATCCACTGCCACAGCCATCTTCCCTTCAGGTACCCTTAGGTGAAATTAAATATTGATTGATTAAGATGTTCTTGCATCCTCAGTGTCCAGCCTGATCTGTAAAGGTAATATTGTGTGCAGAGTCTGGAGGGTGCTGGCTGAAGGACAAGATGGGTTCCAGTATCTGTGAGGCAGAAAGGGATTGTATTATTGCTTTCAGGGTCTCGGTCAGATGTTGGTGTGATAGCTGAAGAAGTTACCCCAGCAGATCATCTGTTGGGGATTGAGCATGCAAAAGCCTGAGCTATTTTAAAGCAAAGCAAAACTGATGGCACAGTGACTCACATGCTGGGCTGTGAGTGAGGGTTGGAGAGCACGTTCAGCTGTGGTGTGGGTGGGATTGGGAGCCTAGGGCAGGTGGGGTTAGGGGATAAGAGGACAGAAGCCACTGCTGCTGTGGCCACACTGTGGCCTGTCAGACATAATGAGGAGTAGGTACTTTGCAAAGTCACCTTGTGCATGGGGTCAGAATGAACTGGAATGACTGAAATGCACCACTAGTTCCTCATTTCCAGGAGTGTAATCTCTAGCAATTACTGAACTACGTCAATTTAACAGATTGAAGTAAACAAAAATGATGTTTTGTGCCCCAGGCTGTAAACTGTGGAAGTGGGAGAGTTGTCACAAGACTGCTCAGCTGTGGTCCAGGCTGGTGCTTTGGGTACAGGACCAGATGAACAGCTGAGGGGGAAGCAACCAATCCAGCCAATTCAAACCAGCTCTTTCTTCCCGAAAGTGGTAGATATTTCTGTTGAAGCAATCAGCAGTGAACCAGTTAATGGTGTGACCCTTGAGCATGGGCCCTGAGTTTCTGGAGGGGCAACTCACACCCCTTGCTGCAGATTCTGGCAGGGATCTGAGTGCACGAGGCTGTCCCTGAGAAAGGCAGATGTCTCTGAGGTTCTTCCTTGTGCATTCACAATTGAATAACATCCCTTTGGCAGCTAAAGCAATTGTTTACAGGGAAAAGTAATGTTATTCACTTTTTTTTTTTTACTTCTGTATTTTTTTAAACCCATCTTTTAATGTGATTTAACAGCTGGAGATGAGGAGAAGGCAGTACCAGAAGAGCAGCCAACTCTCTGCAGACAGACAGAGAGTGCTCCGGGGACTACCACTGGTCCGTGGATGACAGATGGGAACTTATGGTCTATAACTTAACAGATGGATCACAGATCTGTTTTTTACTTGAATGGAGAAAATCAAATGATTATGGGGCAGCTAAATAAAATCAGAAATATCTGTGATTCAGTGTACTGATTTGGGGGGATGTAATTCGTGGGGATGAAAACCTTGTGGCAGTGACTAATGTGTAAAAGTAATGGCAAGAAAAGTGAGCTATTTCCCTGATTCATGTTCCTTAAAACTGTATTTCGTCACGTAAACATATTTTTTTCTCTGTGTGCCACTCAAAATTTTTTCTATAAAAATCAAAACTTTTCTTCAGAAAGGGAAATTCTAATTTACTATAGAGAGTAAAATAGAAATGTAATGTTACATTTTGATGTGACATGCTGTACAGTTATATAAATGTATCTATTTCCCCACCCCAAATTATTTTTTTTTGCTTTACCACCTACCACTAAATTGACAAAATCAATGAGAATTTTTATGACTTCTATTGATCCCTTTGTATCGCAGTGAGACATGGCACATTTGTGTATTTGTAATTGCTGATAGTGTGTTGCCTTATTTATTTCTGCATTTCATGAATCCCTGTCATGGTGAGAGATTCTTTTTGCTATTGTTATCTTGAAACATATTCAATAGTACTTATGGCATACAAGAAATATTCTTATGATTGCATTTCTTAGTAGGCCTTCAAGAGGTTTCATTGTTTCAAAACAAAGCAAAAATAAATGGGATCCAACAAAGTCATTCCAGGTAAAGGAAACCCCAAGGGGTGCTGTAAATTCCCCATTCCCTTTTTCCCAGTTTGCTTATCAGGCTCTTAGACAAAGTGTAGTTTAAAACACATCAGCTTTCAATGTATGTAGATACCTCTCTTTTACCACACTGTCATGGCATAGTTGAAGTTACTCTGGGGACAAGAATGGTTGCTTCTCTTTCATTATTATTTTCATTTTGTTTTACCTTTTTCCCCTTTTAAGTAATGTTTTCTTTTCCCAGAAGCAAGATGTTGAGTTTCTCCTCATAATTTTCCACCTTTCTTCTGAAGGTATGTTTTACTTCCATATCCTGTTTTTTTATACCTAGATTTCTGAAGGAAATAAGATCTATGTACTCCAATTGCATGTGCATGTTTTGAACTTGCTCAATTTCAACCCCCTTTAACAAAAGTTTGGAAACCTCTTAGCACTTAAATTCCTGCTTAGACTTAGGAGAACGTGCCCCCTTGTAGATAGAAGTCTGAGAGGTTTACTCTTTATCAGACATTGGAATCCACAGAGGAAAGACAGAGAAACCCCAAGTTTAAGTTTCATTAGTTCTGCTCTTTATCAAATTGATTGTATTTAGAAACTTTTTCAGTGTTGTCACTTCAAAGATTTTTAATCCTGAAAGTTGTTGCAATGCTTACTTTCAGCACAAAAAATGGCTCCTGACAGTTACTAAATTATAATGACCCACATAAATTATACATATATATAAATTATATATAATTATATATATATATAATTATATAATGTGTTCTAGCACTTTATACATTCCTCTGCTGATTTGTGTGAATTCAGCATTGCATATTATTATTCAACATTGTGTCATGGGATGATTATATAAAAGAGGGAAGAAGGAAGCCTCCAGGAGAACATAGATATTAACCTAGTGAAATGAAACACTAGAAGTACTTTAAATACTTGTTTAATTTAAATATGGCAGTGGTTGCAAGAAGAAAGCATCACACCTGACATGCTGTCATGTCATGGCTGTAGACTTAACAGTATCCTATGGTTGAATGTAAAAAAAACCAAAAATTGATATGAAGTAAATGTGTCTCACTTGAGTCTAACAGACCATTATTACCTTTGTATCCCTCCTAAACATCACAGAAAACAAGTTGGTCATTACTGCTCCTGCTGTGAGAGAAGTTAGAAATATTTCATTTCAAAGCTCTTCTCTCAGATTTACAACAAATTGTAGAAGTTGTTATACTCAACAACTTCAATGCTACATTGTATTTGGGACTGGAATCAGCAGCCTTTTAGGAATCCAAGTATCTTCCCCTGCTGCTCATGGTATCCTCTCCTTGTTTACAACTGGAAGTGTTTTTTTAGTGGCTGACAAGAGCGAGAGTCCTGTTGGATCTCACTGTGGCACATCTGCTCCTGTGCAGGTAGCCTCCATTCCAGGCACAATAGTGCACATAAGAATAAAGAATCATGGCACGAGGGCTGGAAGGGATGTCTGGGTGTTGTCTGGTTGAGACTTCTGCTCAAATGGGATCAGGTACTCCGGGACCTTATTGAGTCAAATTTTTGAACTCTCCAGGATGGAATTGCCATGACCTTTCTGGGCCATCTCCTCCAGTTGGACTCAGTCTTGTCATGAAGGATTTTTTACTTAAACACTTATATTCATTTCCTGTTGTCTTCTTTGCTGGTCTCCATGCTTATGGTGGGTGATTTTGCACTGGGAGATTGTGCAGAAGCTTGAACAATCTCTAGAGCTAAAATCATGTATTTCTTGAGGTACTGTTGTTGGTTAGATGTTGGAGACAGGATAAGTAACCTGGCTGCACTGGCCACAGCCACAAACTAGTAATAATTCCCAGAGGGTTTCTGTGACTCAGAACCCTGAAGGAGCTTTGTTGTACAATCATTTCCAGTCATTTCAGCTTTGTAGCTAAATATGCATGGGATGACATCAGAGAATTTTGCACGGGAATGCACAGATGGGATTTTGGAGTAGTTTTGATGGAGCCTCAAATCTTTGTCAGTCTCTTGACCTGCACCCCCAGAAGACGAGAGAGTAGAACAATTAATGATGATGGACCCTAATGGAGTCTAAAGCAGCACTCTGTTTTGGAGGGAGGTGGGATGATTCTCCAGTGAAAGTCATGTATCCTGGGTAACTGCAGGGTAAGAGGATCTGAGCTATATTTGTGCTTCATTCAGTTTAACCTGAAAACATTAGGGATGAAACGATGTTGATGGCAAGCCTTACCCCAAGGATTCCATGAATACAGGGACTGGCTCTGCAGAGGGGGGGGAAATATTGTGACTACTCCCCTGAAAAAGCTGAAATAAATAGGGAAAACCAGTGTGCACAATAAATCTTTGTCTGGACATAAATTGTCCATAGAAAGAATTAGCTGACCTGTGAGAGAAGAGGGTGTGAGTTCTGGCTGGCAGTTACCAAAAAGTTCAGATATTTGAGCTGCTACAAAGAAGGTTTGTCTGTACCAGTGTGGGCAGAGAAGAAACATGGCAATTTGACTGGGGTGTGAACAAAAGGAAGAATGGACAGCAAGTAGGAATGTCCAAGGACAGCTAACTAAGCTTTACACTTTGGTGCTTTTGGGACACTTAAGTGTATTGGCCTCCTGTTAATACAGGAACTGTATCGTGGTTTGCACTCTCAGTTGCATAACCTCTTTGTGGCAGGCCTGCTGTTGTTTACTGACAAGTGTTTTTAGGAATGTCTCTTGTGTATGTTTTTTAATCCAATAATGCAGTTTGGCAGCTGGAGAAAAAGAAGGTCAGCCAGCTCCCCACAGACTATGGGCAAATTCTCCTTTGAGTGCAGTGGGAAGAAAATTGCATGTTTAATTCAAAGCTGTGTAATTGAAAAGTTTCCTCGTTTTGGGGATGTGGACACTGGCAATCATAATCAGTGGTTCCCTGAGGCTTTGTGGTTACATGGAATTATCTATCACTTGATTGTACACTACAGTACAGTGTGGGAAAATCTTCAGATTGAATGGCCTGTAAAATTGAATGGCCTGTAAAACTCAACATCCACACACACTGTGACCTGGTATTAGCTTGAAATTCAATATGACTATTGTCATTGTCATGTTAGGTTTATCAGTTTCTCTTTTTAATAACTCTGGAAAGGTCATATACAGTTTGTATTGCATAATTACATTGAATTTTCTCATTTCTACATTGTGAATTTTTCTTTTAGAATCATAGAATCATAAAATGGTTTGGTTTGGAAGGCACCTTAAAGACCACCTAGTTTCAGATTCACTCACTAGATCAGATTGCTCAGGGCCACATCCAACCTGGCCTTGAACACCTCCAGAATCTATATTAAATCCTTTTGATCTGCATTAAACACTTTTGATCTTTATTAAATCTTTAGTGAAATATTTTATTAATTATTCATTGATCAAGAGTGTGCTGTCATCTTTTCTCAAGATGCATTCAGATTTTTCAGTACCTCAGCAATTTGAGGCCCAGGAAAGCTCAGTATAAACCCCTTTTTCTCTCCTGTTGACCAAATACAGTAGTCCACTTTCTTTTTTTCTGCTGAAGAATGACATAATCTATTTTATACAGGATGTTTGGATGGATTAAGCAAATACATAGGCATAGCAAAAATCTTTATTTCAGTCTGTTTCAAATCCTTCTTAATTTATTTTGTAATTCACAGAAGAGGGGCAATCAGGCCTTAGAGCTACTTTCCAATGTTGGATTTGCCTTTCCAAGCCCACCTACCTTACTGGGACCAGCTGCTGTGCCTCTCTGGATCTCCTCCCTTCCACTCAATGCATTGCTCAGGTCACTTTAGAAGGAGATACTAGATGGGAAAAGTTGTGGATATCTGCTGATCCAGTCACTATGATGGTGAGCTCTCCTTTGCTTTCTGCTGGTCCTCAGGACATGGCATCCCAGTTTGCCTCACTGTCACAGGCACATGCCTACCCTGAGGTTCCTCATGATGAATTTCTTTGTTCACATGCCCCCCAGTCAGACTGGTGCCAGCTGGTGCTAACTTCATCTGTGAGTGTGGGAGTGTCCTGGTCTGAAAGTGCTCACCATGAAACACCCTCTGTACACCTGATTAAAATCAGTGCCTGTTTTGACCAGGCAGTATTTGGGGTCCTCGTCTAGTCCAGCCTGCAGGTTCCCCTCCAGGTTGGATTTCATGCTGAATTTGGCTCTTGTCCATGCTGATGTATCTGCTTCTGCAGATGAACCTGTAGAAGGCAATTGTTGCAGACTGTAGGGTTGATAACACATAGATGCAGGACTTATTCCTCATAGCTTTGCTGTACTGAAGAGGAAGTTCCATGTATTTTGCTTTAAAAGCAATAAGAGGCTGCTGTACTTTCTTCCAGGCCCAAGACTGACTGGAAAGGTAGAGAATGTTTAACTTCCCACACAAACCTTGGCTGGTACATCGTGTGCTCTTGTGCTCAGTGGCTGCTCCCTCCTCTTCCCATTGAATTCAGCACAGCCACTTCCCTTCATTTTTTAGCACTCTGTTGCCTCTTTTGCACTGTAAGAAGGGTCAGTTTGATTGTGGAAAAGGGAAACAAATGTTTATGCAATTATTCTTATCCCCTCTTTTATATAAGTAGAACTGCCTCCGAATCTTTCCAGTAATAATTATCTAAAAAAACCAAAATATATTTAATGAACTGGAGTAAACACCCAGAAAAATCTTAACTCCCTGTAGGAAGGATTCAGTGATTAAGGGATTCCCTAGGTCCTCTCTGTTCTGTGATATTTGTTTCTGTAACAGTGTTTTAGTCCTTCTTATGAGGCATATCTTGAATGAAATGACACCTTTGGTTATAGGACTGTTTGAAGGTATACAGAGATGGGAGACTCTGCTAACAGTAATGGCATGATTTAGTTTTTACATCCCAGGTTTTCAGTGTTTGCATAAACTTCTAGGAATCTCTTTCACAAAACATAATTAAACTATGTGAAGTGCAATAAGAGAACTGAGAAGTGATTTGCACAAAGAAAGAGTTCCTGCATACACAACAGCAAAACAAGATCACAGCAGCACTGTTTCTGCCCAGATGCATTTGAAAACGTTCATGTATGCCCTTATTTCTTTGTCTTAGTTCTTAAAGAAATATTAAATAAAAGCAAACAAACAAAACAAAACCCCAACCTCCTAAAAAAGAAGGATGTGCAAGGGAACACAAATGCTGGCTACCTCCTACCAGCAAGACTGATCATTCCAGGATCTGTGAGCCAAGGAAGTAAAAAGAGTAAGTGTGAAATACTATCTGAGTCTAGCCCCACTGCCTGCAGTTCAAGCCATTTCAACCTATTTATCACAACATTTTTGTTCTAAAGGTTATTTTATATAGATTGATTAGCCTATAGATGAAATAGGCTATGGCCAGAAGGACAGATTTGAACCACAGTTTCTCTCTTGAAGTGACTTAGAAGTGGTTTCAGGTTGTACAGGTGGTCTCAACTCTGATGAATAATTTTTGCTTTTGACAATGCCAGATAAATGGGATCTTTTTTCCTGATGATCATGCCCTTTATGCAAGGGCATGCTGTGACAGGATGAGCTGAAGGAAGCCAGATTTAGAGTATATATTAGTAAGAAACTCTTTACTGTGAGAATGGTGAGACACTGGAATAGGTTGCCCAGAGAAGCTGTTGATGTCCCAAACCTGGAACAGTTCAAGGCCAGCCTGGATGGGGCTATGAGCAACCTGGTCTAGTGGAAGGTGTCCCTGCCCATGGCAAGGAGATTAGAACTAGATGATCTTGAAGATCCCTCCTAACCCACACCATTCCATGATTCTGACTGTCTCCTAAAACTTGAATTACTAGTCTGTTGGAGAGCAAGGATTGAGCCGGGGAGACAATAAAATTTTTTCAGAAGATGCAAGTAAATACTATTTGAATCACCCCTGCCTACATTTTCCCAGGTTATTCACTGATATGAAGGCAGTGCTCTACCAAGAAGAAAAGATAAATGTACAGTCATATGTTCAGGTGCCATGGTGTGTGTTCCCATTGACCATACTCAAGTGTTTGCTTTGTGAGCCCACTGTTCTTCACACATACCCAATGTTACCTGTCACACGAGCGTCAGTGGAAGTACCAATGTTCCTAACACTGTTTGCTTTTCTTCTTTCACCTGCAGGCAGCTGCTCCTTTGCAAGGGCAGCTGCTGTGTCAGAGCAGCAGCTGCACTCCCAGGCTGAGCCATGCACAGTGAAGGCTGCCAGCTCTGTGCTCTGTTGCACAGTTCTCAAGCTTTTCTAGTCTGAAATCTTTACACTCCCTCTCTCCTTCTCAGTTTCTGTCAGATTCTGCCCCTGCTGCATAGTTTGCATCAATTTGCATAAAAGAATTACTTTTACAACAGCTTACATAAATGCATATTCAGTTTCCCTCTAGCTCATTCTGTGCATCACACATTGATGTTTTACACTCTCCACAGTCCCCAGCAGCACTAAATAGTCATTCTCCATGGAAGTACTTTTCAGGACGTGAGCTGAGGACAACATGGTGATATTGCCAGCCTGTGCCATTGAAACACCATCACAGTGCTGTCTGCTAACGCTCTGGCTTGTGGCAGACATCTAAAGGTGAGTTTTCCAACTCACCTATAACAGAAAGGAGTGTATTGCTTAGACTGTCTTGACAAAGAGAAGGACCTGAAAAATAAATATCAGAGTAATTGTGCTTGATGAGAGGGAAAAAAAATCACTTCTAGCAGTGTTAAATAAAGGAAGGAAAAATGATTATTTATTTGAGTAAGTTGGCAAACCATGTGTTCACTATTTCTGTGCAGGCTGGTGAATGCATATTGAACATGGAATGAGANAAAAAAAAAAAAAAGGAAAAAAGCAGGGGCAGCTGTGAAAGCCCTGGTTTTTATCAACCAGCTGGCAATCATCTCTGGGGCACTGGCCAGCCAGCATGAGCACTGCTGTGGAGGTGAAGTGCTGGAGCATATGTGGATAGAGACAATTTTGTGGTGCTGTTTAGAAGAGAAAGAGCAACCAGCCAGAGCAAGAAAGGAGCATCAGTTACAGGAATATGCTGCTTGTGGAGCAGTGATTTTTAAAACATCTTGACTCAGAGCGGCATGATTTTGAAAACCTTTGTGGTGGGAGCAGAGGAGCTGATGGACCCACAAGTACAAAACCGCTACTTGATGAACTTTGGGTTAAAAATCCTTTGTAACCTATTTATCTCTCACCTGTTCAGGGGGAGAAAGAATCAGCTACAACCTCAAGCCCCTGGGCATACTGTGACCATATGCTGCAGCATCCGTCACTGTTCATGTCAGTTTTGACACTGTGAAACTCCCTGAAAACAGCTTTCTTACTAATTTTAATGCTTTGTCAGACCACAAAAATGGAGAGAGAGTTGGCAGATCAAACAAATATAAGCATATCAGAATAGTTTCAATCCCTGGATTTGGGGAGCAGTGATTTTAATAATGAATATTGATATTGAAAGTGAAAGGGGATATTTTATAGCTGAGAGAAGGTTATTTTCTCTTTTACACCTTGATAAACATTCCCTTATATATATTATCACATTGATTGTTTTTACTCTGTATTTTTCAAGCTGGCCTTTATTGCACAATTTTGATGGAAACAGGAGAATAAAATGTAATTCCCCAATAATCCTTCTTCGTCTTTCTCTGGCACACTTTCTGTGACCTTGCTTTCAGTTTTGTCCACATTTTATACCTTGTATATATAATTGTATTTGCTCCTTTGCACTAAACCTGAGTTCAAATATTAAATGGGCCCACAAGTTTGCGCTTTTGTCGTGACTACTCTCTAAGTGTCTTAGTTAAGGAAGGCTCACACACTTAACATTTTGCCTTGAGAATTTCTAGAAATTATTGGGTTTTTTAATGATAATCAGTAGTTGGTAGATTTTTATATTCTCCTGTAAGCTTCTGTGACAAACGAAGACACAGTCTGTATAGCCAGTGATAAGTGCTCTTTGGTTAATGTTAATGTACATAATGTTAATGTACATTCACGGGCACAATGCCTGTACCTCACCACATTGATGCCTGTAATCCATCACATTTTCACTTACAGTTTTACAACAGTCACAGTGCCAGGTCCCCTGAATTTTGCAAAATTAATTTGCTGCTTCCTAATCTAAATGTGTTGCAGTGTGTCTGCTTCATCCTTCTGCAGCAGGGTAGCCCTGCAATGGCAGGAAAGTGACAAGTGTCTGTCACTGCTGCTCACAAGGGCTTTTGTGGAGCAAATACAGAGAAACTGCTGACATTGTCAGGTGTGGAAGGGACTGAAGAGGGAGCTGGAGGAAACCAGTTCTGCTCTGCCATAGCCTAGCAGCCATACCACAACTCTCTTCCCTCCACATTCAGCCCAACTGGATCCAGCCTGGCTGATGTTAGCAGCAGCAAGAGGCAGCTGCTATCAAGGGTAGAGGACAACATGCTCACCTACTTGGACATTTAGGACCTTTTGATTTATTTGACAGCACATCAGCACATGTAATTATTCAGAGGTGGGACTTTTTACCACTGTTTTGTCATTGCAGAAGACAACCATGAGATCAAAAGAAACAGAGTTGCTTTAGGTATTGATTTAGATATTTTTTCTTATAACTGTCTATTATTTTTAGCTGTTTTATTTCCAGCCTCAAATACCTTTCATTCCTTCCAGTGCTCAGCTGGATGCATGTTTTTGTCCCTGGTACTCTTTCCTCCAAGAGGCTGTTTGCTTCTCTCTCAGCCCTGAACGTGTCTTAGTTTCAAACAGCCCTGTGCAACGTCCTGTTAGCAGGGAAAACTCAAGACTATATTAGAAATTATTTATGTGTTTTTTGTATGAATGCAGTAATGGGTCTAGGAATTCAGGCTTAAGTATGATCTGTTGTCAAAGCTTATAATCTACAGTAAGATGAAATATTTAAAGGTGCTGAATCTGTATTATTGTGTCCCCTGCAATTAAATCCTCCATTTTCTAACACTCTTTTACATCTGTTAAGTGATGTTATGTGTGCTACAGACGTAGGCTGATGGCAGGGCAGAGAACTGCAGCCACCCAGCCATGGTCTTATCCCATAAAGCAAACACATTTAGTTCCAAGACAGATGCCATCACGAGCACTCTTAGCTCCCACCTCTGAGGAAATCTACTCTATACAGGGCTACCTATAGTTTGAGACTATTTATGAGACATTCTGGATCAATTATTTGACAGATTTTGGATTACAGTACTCTTGCAATTGCATGTAAAGAGGTCTCTGAACTCCATGCAGTGCAGGAGGAGAGGCTTCCCACTCCCTGCACATTCTGCAACTCCATGTGCCATGTGCCATGTGCCATTCCTGAGCCTCTTGTCTCTCTGTAACAAAGAAGAGCCAGAGATGAGTAACAGAGAATGAAAAGGTCTAACCAGCATGAGGTTTATAGAGTTTTAGGATTCTAACTTGGTTTTTTTTTCCCATCAATGCCCACTTTGGTGACAAACCCTGCAGCCTGTTTGTCAAGAGGGAGCACGCAGTGAGTGGCATTGCGGGGGCTGTGGAAGGCTGTTGCTAAGGTGAATTTTAATTTTATTTTTCTTTAGAAAAAATGTCTTCTTCTCTTTTCATGATTTCTCATACAGCTGCTTAATACTTGATTAGCAGCTTTAGGAAAATGCTTTATACTGCAGATTTCTAAAAATTGAGGTGATTTAATTATATTTTTTATTCAAGTGAAATGCAGAACAAATATTATTAATTGTCCATTTGGCTTCTGGATTTCTGTGCAGTCATGCAGTCATAACAGGCATCATAAAGTAAGAGGAAAAGGATGGGCAGACAGGCAGAAGACTGTCTCATGAAACCATCTTATTTCTTTATGAATCCTCCTTGTGTAAGGGCTCCATGCAGCCAGCAGCCAATGCCAGTCATGTAGCAGTCATCCCATGTTTGGGAACAAAGTGCTGGCAATATATGGCTGTTTTGAAACAATGGGTTTGAAATTCAGGGCTCAGAGAATAAATGGCAAAACTGATCTCTTTTCATGAGTTCAGTCTCAGATGGGAAATACACCTCACCCAGGATGGCAAAAGCAGGGATCAAGCTGTAAAACAGGAAAGGCCAGTGTCTAAACGAAACTTTGGGACAGGGTTGGATGATGGGTTCAGCTTCCAGCAGCGTGAGCACACAGATAGGGGAAGGTGAGGAGTAGAGATAACCAGAAGTGAGAATAAGCCTTGCTGTACTCCAAAATACAGGACTGATGGGGTTACTGAATAGGGCTTTGTAGTTTGCCTTGATACAGAAGAGGATCCAAAGGTACCATTAAGTTGCAGCCGCTCAGTGAGCATTGTAATTTCTAAGCAAGAAGTAAATGAGGAAAAAATTTGATTTTGAAGTGATTTATTGAGTGAATTTTAATATATTGCACACAAAATTTAGGAAGCCAAACACAGAGGAATTTGAAATAGAGTGTTTCTACTGATCAGAAGGTAACCTTTGCCTCTAAAATTTTCCTGTGAGAAGGTTTAAGCCTTCAAATTTAGCTGTGTCTTAGAGATTTCAAAATTCTCATTGAAAGGATGTTTCTCTAAAGTTTTGTATTTTTTCTGTATTTTAAACCTGAAAAGTTTAAAAATATTTACAGAGATGGTATTAAAAAAATGGTTCACTTTGTGCACCATCATAAAACAAAAATGAACTTATTATGGTCACGATTATTATGGTCTGCCACAAAGTTGTTATACTAAAATCCTGATGTGGTGCCATTCTTAAAAAGTTTGTGTGACTGGCAGTGTTCTTGTTCTGCAATATTAGTAGAGTTAAATTAAGGCTTTTAAGATAGAGCCTTTTATATTGTTAATGTGGAATTATACTTTTTGAATGGATAAAGGTATTTGTCTATGATTTCCATTTATACATTTAACTTAATTTTTAAAAAATTTGAGAACCATAAATTACATACCAGACTTGGTCTCTGGGAGGAATTGCCTATTTGTAGAAAACAAAACCAATATCTGACCACTACAGAATGTGCTACCATTGCATGCTGTGCTGGATAGCAGGAGGAATGATTTGTTTGTACTGTACACTCATTCAAAATTCCCTTGTTTTTTACTTTAATTCTCTCTCTTTTTTTTTTTTTTTTTTTTTTTTTTTTTTTTTTTTTTTTTTTTTTTTTTTTTTTCTCTTTTTTTTTTTTTTTTTTTTTTTTTTTTTTTTTTTTTTTTTTTTTTTTTTTTGGTAAAACATCCACGTATTTTAAACATCTTGTTAGTCAGTTTATACAGTGTCAGGCAAACAACTACGCCACTGATGGCTTAAAGAGTGAGTCAGCTCTAGAGGACATATTTTTATCATCTTTGTGTTTGAGGTAACCAATCTACTATTTTTAAGCATATCACAAATACAGCAAATGTCTATATCAATTTGTGTGAATGTAAGCAGTATTTCTGTGTGATTTTAATCACATCATGATTTCTTTGAATATATTAATTATAGTTCCTTCATGCCTGTGTCTTTATTCATATATGAAATTTATAGCTGGATTATATTTATGGCATATTTTACATGCTTCTTTTTTTCCTTTTGGGTCAGTGTAACTTATAATAAAGTTCTGGTAAAAATCTTCATAATTGTGGGCTTTTTGTAAACATTGGGAAGCTATTTGTTGTCTCAGAAAATGAATTCCATGAATGCTCTAGCTAGTAAACTTTTTTTAGAGTACTCAAGACAAGTATAACACAGTTATTAATTATGAGAATGTAATATCTTTATTAAGTGTCACCAATAGGCTTATTATTGCCTGATAAACAAATTGAGATAATATTATGAATAGTTTAAAATCTAAGTTTGGTTTTTGAAATGTGTTTTTACCTGCAAATTAAATGCATCCAACCCTTTTCCCCAAAATAATGATCCACAATGGGAACTACAGTATATTTTTTCAAGAGAGGTTTTTTGTTGTGGTAGAAAGGAGATGGATTTTCCCCTCATTTTCAAATTTGTCATTAATTGTGTTAGAAGTTTCATTACTATGTAGAATCTCCATGAGATATTTGGTTTATGTGGTGGGTAGTAAGGAAATAGCATAGGCTTTTTCTGTTTTGTTTTTGCAGAGTGTAGTGATATAATTTTCTTTTATTGTTTAATAAAACTCAGAGGAATGCACAGATGAATGACTTTAATACCCATCTAGCACTGACATTTCCAGAAGTGCCATATTTGAGACAAATCATTGGACAACAGGCTTTGCACTGATAATCTCAACTCCCCAAAAGACACACCATGGAGGAACATATACAGTCTTCTTCTGAGGGCAAAGAGGTCTGGAAATCTGTTAATGAATCACATAAGAAAAGGGATTTTGGAGTCTTTTGATTGTAATAACATCTTCCCTGCTGAGAAGTTAATCATCTGTTGGCTCTCTTTTCCTCTTTTGAACATTAGTTTGAAGAGCTTCCTATTATTGTTTTTGTCTCTAGCTGGGAAGATAACAAATTCTTTGACCTTACTATTATAGAAAAAGAAATATTTTCCTTTGCTGTCTTAAAACAAATAGACAAACATTCTTAAAGACCAACCTTCCCCCTCTGTCTGACAGAGTTATCATAGGGAATTTCAAGTCCATGCCCTTTATGAGTCCTTGTGTTAGGACATACGCAGTAGCCCTTTTTTCCCTGAAAAAGTAGGATCCCGGATAAGAACCAAAGTTGTAATCTTGTATTATAACGTCACTGTTTCCTCATTGCCAATTTGCTCACAAACACTATATGAAAACTACTCTGTGTGTACTTGCCTCAGTTTTATTGAGATTTTATACATATAATCTAATATATGTAATATTTATTATACATATATATATATACACACTTTCCTTTTTAACTTTACAACGACAGTGGTGCATGAAAAAGTTGGATGCCTGTAATGCAGATAATTAGGAAAACATCAGTCAATCAATAATGTTTGCTCTTTCCCCAATTAAAAAAAATGAGAGAAAACTTAGTGTATTGAAATGTTATTTTTGTCTGTCAAATGATAATACTTCAATGAAGTATTAGCAAATTTTATCTCATGTTTTTCTTCTGGGATTTACCTAAATCATGTTAATACGATTACATCTCATGCCTCAGAGGTTCTTATACCATGATGGGAGAGATCAATAGGAGCAGGGACAGGGTCATACACAGGAGTTTTAAATTGGCACAGATACAAAAACTTCTGGGTTACTTGGTGGGATCTCAAGATAAAATAGATGGATCAATCCTGACCTGATACCTGATACAATACCTGACCCACCTCGTGACTACCATGATCATATGGCTGCTGTGTTTGTTTTTAAAAACTTATCCCACGATTTTTAGAATTGAAAGCATTAACAATTCAATAAAAAGGGCTTATTTCACCTTTTTCTTTAATAAAATATCTGAGATGTGAAAAAGGTTTCGCAGGATTCTTGTTTCAAGAACTGGATTTCATCTCAAGCTCTTTGTTAGGAATGCTTGACACTTTGCTTGTGTTATGGGTCCATGGCCTTGTAGCAAAATTTTTGCTGACTAATTTAGGAGAATTTCAATTAAGCCAGAAGGAACCTGAAAACTAGGAATGGTGAGAATTGAATATTATGCTGTCTTCTTTCTTGGGGCAATTTTAAAATTCAGTTCTTCTGGGAACTTGAGAAGAAATGGTAGAAGTTAATGTTTTTTAAAGGGGATACTAAAAAGAACAAAAAAAAAAGCATTTTAACTTTAGAAACCTGTATGATTTTTTCTGAATGCTGATTTCCTAACAGTTTTGAAATACCTACAGTTTTTCCATATATCTTTTCTCTCACTCTTCTTGAGATATAAGAAAAAGGAAATACCTGCTTAGATTTCATTGTTCTAAGAAAGAGACTCTAAGGTAAATAAAATACTGTTGTCCAAATCAAGAACTAGAGCAATTTGAATTTTCCTAACCTGTGGGCCTAAGTAACTATTTTATGAAAAATCAGTTTTACATTTTAGCCCATCCACTAAACTCAGGGAAAAATTCAGTTCAGCCATTTCTGTGTGTGGAGAATGGTGGGATGTTGTCATTGCCTGTCTGTGTTCAGCACTGACTGCATATGGGAGAAAGTTACATAAGGAGTAAGATCATCTAATTCATGAAGACCAAAACCAGTTAAAACAAAGACAAATTAATATTGTAGGGTGTGTCTGTCACTGCTGCAGCCTAGACACTTGTGTAGAATATCCTGTCCCATAGATTGGTCTTGTACTTATGGATGGCTTTTACCCATCTGAATAAATTCTCCGCTTTATTGTGGTTAAATTGGTTTTCAGGTCTTTCATATTTTAGAAACAATGTTGGAGGAACATCTCTTTTCACATAGCCTTTTTTTGAGTTGAACTGAGCAGGTGTCTGTGACAAGATATTACGCATTTTGTGTGGATGCTATGACGACAAAGGACTATATCAGTTCATGGAAAAATTTGGAAACTAGGAAGCTAAATGCATGCCTTAATTGTCACACAGTGAAAGACTTTTGTCACAACAAAGCTTTTAGCATCCAGCAGAGAGTTTATGCATAGTCTAATTTCTTATTAATCAGAAAAGTACCTATTATATTATTGAATGAAGTGGGATTCCAAAAATTAACACTGTTTAATTACCCAGCTGGAATTGTAAACAGTTATCAAATCTTTCTGCTAGTGTCACAAGTCCACCTTTAATGTGAATTATGCTTCTTCTCAGACAGGGTAAAAATAAAAGCTGTGTTTGACTGAAGAATGTAAACAGTCAGTGGATGGCTGTGATCTTAGTGCTGTTCAGTGGGATGATGGTTCTGCAAGTGTTGAAATAAAAAGGCAAAGTATCAAATTAACAGGGAAAGAAAAGCTGAAGGAATGTTTTCTGCAGTTTTCTTGTTAGACCAGTGCTAGTCCTGTTGCTCTTTTGCTGCATTTGGAACGGGCTGATAAATTCCTTCTTAGCTTTCATGTCTAGGAAATATGGAGTTTATGTTTGCTTGTGTGGGTTGTTTCCACACACTGGCAAGACCTTGTGTCTTTTTTTCTGAACTGGGCAATGAGAGGTGTATGACAGGGATTGCTGGGTGGACCTGTCTCTGTGTTAGGGCTCAGTCCAGAGAGTGTCCTAGTCCAGTTGTAAGCCTGAGAACAGCTTTTATCAATGACATCAGCATTTTTTGTTGGTTTTGACACCTTTTTTATGGGCAGAGGTCTTCCTGGAGCTACTCTTGTCTCTTCCTGTGTGAAACTTCCTTATTGGAGGTGGCAGGGAGAGTGGCAGAGGGCAGGGGAGAACAGGGGGAAATGAGCCCCCTTACACCTCCCCAGGCTCAGTGGAGGCTCCATGGAGGGTGCAAAGGACAGGGAGCTTGTGCTCTGCATGCACTCACAGTAAGGTGAGACTTGATCTTTCAGTGAGAGCAGAGGGGATTTTGGGCTCATGAATTTGCTGCCACTTGCCCTCCCAGCCACCTGGGTGGCCCAGTGCCATCACTTGAGCTGTAACTCTGCTGGTCTGATATGTGGGCTGATTTCTCCCATTCACCTCCCTGTGGGAAGAAAGGATTGCCTCCAGCTCAGAGTGAGCGAGCTCTGGAGGCACTTGAAGTCGACCTGGACATTTAACTTCAACACTGAGGAAGCCTGGGCACTAGTTATTGCCTTGCCTGTGAAAACAGACCTGTGATTCAGAGGTAAATTGAACAGAGTCCACTTCTTATCCGAGTAAGTGGCAATACAGAGCCACTTCTATCATGGACATGGATCAAAAATATGGTAAACTCACAGTTGAATAGTCCTAAGGAAACTTTACCACAGACTCAGAATAAAACTTCTGGAACTGAGAATTTTCTTGCTCCCTGACTTCATCTCCTCACACTATGTCACCACATTTCCATCTGCCCTGAAAAGTCCTGACCTTTCTGAAGCAGTGTTTCATGTACTGTAAAATACAATTTCTTTTCATTTGTAACACTTTCCAAGGAAATAGCAGTTTTTATATATTTCACACTTGTGAGTTTTTCCAAAATATCCAGATTAGTCTTATCAGATGTTTTAAAAATTAAAAGTTTTTTGATATTTTTCATTTTACTGAAATTACATTTTTGACTTTATGTTGCAGTCAATGCTAAGATAAATCTTTAAAGGACACATTAAAAAAAGCATTTAAAAATTAATTAAAATGTGCAATTTTTTTCAAATTGGGAAGCTAATTTTATAGGATTTTATAATACTTTATATATATATATTTATATACACTGTAACTTCTTGTTTAATTCAAGATGAAAATAATTCTTTGATATTTAATTTCTTTACCTGCAATGCAAAAAACTTTGTATTTTTAATCTCCTTATTCCAAAAACTTCAAAATTTGATTCATTATTCTTGATGAAACTGTAAATTATTGTGAACCTCCTAATATTCCCATATTAATAAATTTCAATAAAAAATTGAGTGCCTAGCAATACTGTGAAACTGCATGAAGAAATCCACTGTTGACCAGTAATCAAAGAATTTATTGATGCTTTGATTCAGGTTTTCTGGTAATGCACTTTAATTTTCTCTTTTTTGGCTGTGTTCAGTAACTGGCACATTGTATAGCCCTGAGGAAGTCTGAAATCAAATGCACCAAAGATGATAGAAAATTTATATTGCTTTCAGAAGGCTCTGTGCTCATAAGGAACAAAGTGTAAGCTCTCCTGGTTGTGCCCTACTGGTCAATCTGTTTGCAGCTACCAAATAAGAAAAATGCAGTAGCTTTTCTCATATTTATTATTTTTTTTAGTGGGGGCACAAATGTGATATGAATTCTAATTAAGGGCACACTTGTGTCTGTGGTGAATTGTTTTATGTTCTCTCCCCAACTGTCCTACAGCTACTGTTACAGCTCTGGTGTTTTCTGTTGACTAAAAGCAACCCTGACCACATGGACCACTGCTTATTGGGGTTGTTTCCCAGAGCATCTCAACTGAGATCCCTTCTTTTGCAGTTCCTGTAGATATTTGCAATAAACTTTCACATCAGCAAGTATATATGTACCTTTGCTTGGATGAAATATGTGTTCTGAGTCTTTCCAGAAAGAGTATCTGGCTCTTTCTTCCAGAAAGGTCACCTGGTGTTGCTCTTAATGAAGAGATTCAAACTGTAGGTTTATATATTTTTGTCCTGTTTTATATGGAAAGAGGACACTGAAATAAGTTCCCATAGTGAAGAGAATGAATGTGGAACATTTTCTTAGTAGTTTTCATGTTCCAATGTCAGTTGAAAATGATAACTTTCCTTTCTACAAAAATATATTCTGAAGTTCTACAGGGAGAGTTTATTATCTTTTGAGCCATCAGTCACTGATTATAATTTCAAAGCAGTTCTAATAGCTATTGGCACTCATTTCATAAGAAGTCTGACCACAGGGGTTCTGGCTAGGGATGTACAATTAATCACTGAGTATCGTTGCAGATGATAATTCTGTGTTAAATTTCAGCTTAGCAAGAACAGAGTTGAAGATGTCTTTGTGTCTTGGCAATGATAAAGGAACCTTTGATGAGTATTATATTTTTCTCTACCTTCAGAAGAAACACCAGTGAAATGAACATTTGAAATATGTTATTAGTGAGACCAAAGCAGTCATGCCAGTGGGCTGCATGCAGAGACCCTTAATGACTCCTGCTGGTTATGAATAGTGATTTAGTTACATAATATAAGAATGTCTTAGCAGTTAGCCAGTGATATTATCCTGCTGAAGTAATTTCTCATTGTTTAATACAACATTTATAATGTTAAAATCTGGAGTGCATTTCTTTCCCATTTTTCCTGTGATCATACACTTGGGTGAACCCTGAAACACAATCATAATTTTTGGTACTTCTGAGCTGCACTCTCCTTCTCTCTCACAGCACACATATTACACTAGCTTTGCAACTCATGGTCTTCAGGGTAAGTCCCAGGGCATTAATTCTTGGCTGGTGATTCTATATTAAAAAACTAAGAAACCTAGAAGATTGCAGTGCAGGCTGCCAGCCTCCACTTGTCTCTCTGTGAGACACCTGCAGGGTAACTCTTGCCCCCACAGCCTGCTGTTTGCTCAGACCAGGACTCTACTGCAATACCCTGTTTTAAGAGAATTCATTGTTTTTTCTCATCATCTGCCAGCAGGTGAGTGGAGGACACTGGGGTCAAGTGAGGGAAGTTGCTGTGTGTTATCCTGGGTGCATGACATACCAGAGGCAGCTTTCCCAGCCTGTGCTGGACAGCCTGTACAACACTGCTTTTCCCCACCAGCTCCCAGCACCTCAGTGATGGCTCAGGGTGCCCTTCCCATGAAGGCTTCAGAGCTGATGTCATGAAGGCCTTTGGTCTCCCTCTGGCTCATGCCCCCAGCACTGACAGACCCACTGGCTGATAAGAGCACAACCTCTGCCTTAGGATTGGCAAAAATGGATCAGTTTCCTGGGTTTCTGTTGGCTTTTGGAGGCAGCATAAATATTATTCTCCAACACAAACTTAATGCCAATTAATGGATGACAACTGTACCCTACTCACTGACCTCAAACTTGCAACCAGCACCCTACAGTGCAGGGCTGGTGCTGATCTGCAAGGTCTTCTAGAAGGAGTCCCAGGAGCCAGGGAGAGCGACCTTTGCCTCCTTTGGGCAGCAGGCTCGGACATCACAGAAACAGATTTTTTCCAAAGAGAAAGCTCTTAAATAAAACTCAGCTAGAGGCAGACTCTGCCTAGGGTCTGTCCTTGGTCTTCCCCTTTGAATAGATAGAAAATGTGAAATTTCAAATTTCTGGCTGTCTGGGCATGACAAAGTTTGCCACAGTTCATACAGCTGCTCTTATAGTATACAAAAGTAAATCTTAAGCAATTAGATCAGCTTTCATTGGGCCCACCTTCCACATGACCAGGAGCTCGGCTAGACCCATTTGACAAAAGCATTATATATGACAGGACTATATATTGTTGGTATAGATTTGGATAAATAGTTCCAAAATCAGAAACTTGTACTTAGGAGTTTTGAAAGTTTTCTTCGCTATTAGGAGATCCTTGATATAATGACAAAATTTAAAGGTTAAAAATGGAAACTTGCTAGAAAGGAAGCACTTTGTTCAGATTGCCTATTTTCAGCTGTATTGCAGGATCCCTATGAATTTTAATTTTAACAATCTGAGTTGTCTAATAGTTTTGAGAACTTCATCCAGTTTGCGGTACATATTCTTATTCATCAAAGAGTGGAAAGGTTTTCTGCCTGCTTTTTTCAGCACTTTCTTAAATCCCCATGTGCACATGCCAAATGCTGAGGCATAATTATATAATCTCTAAGGTATTTTAATCTCCATATAATTTAATTAAAAATATTTGCTGTGGATTTGTTCAGTGATAATGGAACATAGGGCTTTGCATTCATTTAACGATTTAAATGAAATCAAATTCTGTCAAAACAAGAAATGATGTTGCCTAATGGATTCTGGGCACAGATTAGCTGATCTGAGAAGGCCTGTTTCCTAAACAGTTCTCCTGTTTTCTCAATAAATTGCAAATCCCACTGGTAATTCTTGGGATTTTCTCTCAAAAATATTCCTGCCATGTATAGGAACAGAGACAGGCAATTGTGTGCCACTTCACTGATCCATTTCTTCATCTGAAGCTATTTGATTTGCATTCAAAGAACAACTATCTCCATACCCTTTTTTGTAAGCAGCTCACTATCCATAGAAATGTACTTCTATGTATATGTTTTTCCCCATTTTGCTCAATCACTTTTATATGTTGAGTAACATCACCACAGTCTGTTCGTTACAGGTCCTTAAATTGCCAGTGCTCCTTGGAGCTTCCTCAGTCAGTGCACAACAATCTTCACAAAGGCTGGCTAAAGTTCTCACCTTCCTTTGTTAAAACACAACACGTGTGGAGTGGGTTACATGTAGGGTACTGAAGTTATCCACATGGTCTGTGGATTAAGACAAGCTCATGTTCAATGACTCAACTCCCATTGACGGGTCTCAAGGTACATCTCTCCCTCCACTGTCAGGAGAAGCAATTTCAGCAGCTCTAACTCTCTCCCCTTTCTCCTGCAGGACAGGTCAAACCCCATATGAGGCTAGATTGTGCTCCCCTTGGGATGACTAACTGTCCGTTCATCCTGGAAAAAGTACTGCCAATTTTCTTGTTGACAACAAAAAAAGAAAAGTTTTTCACAAGTCAATAGTTTCTTCTCCAAAAACTGGTTCTCTTTCTTTCAGTGACTAACACCTTGCTGGATATTTGCTCTTGTTTCCAGGGCCCTACTTGCAAGGTGATATTTAACTCACTGTGATGAGCGGCCAAGAAAAATAAGGCAAAGAACTATATCATGGACAAGAAGATATGTTCAATATTTTAAATATCACCTTAAATTAAGTCCAAAAGATTTCTTTAACTATCAACTTTGGATGATTCATTTAATCTTTATTTCTCCCCAGGCAAGCTCCTCTCATGTGCTTTTGAGTCCCTAATGGTCTTATCCTATATAGTGCAAGAAGTCACATAATCATACCCAAGATAGTAATTGAAAATCCTTGATAAAGGTCTTTTTCTTGCAGTTCTTTACCTTGTGGAGTCCTCCGTCAGTATTGAATGAAACTGCTTCTACATGTGACTTTAGCTAGTCTTGTGGCTTAATTGGCTTGTTCATGTGGGGAATCTTTCTATACCAGGGCAAGTACACAGTTCATCAGAAAGTCTTTGAGATGAACTGACCTCTGCTAAAATATCCATTAAGCTACAAAAGCCTATTTTAATGCTGTAAATGGAGATAAACCTTTCTATGTCACAAATGGTAGGAAGGAGTAAGAAGCCATGAAATGTGTAGCGAATGGTATCTTGTTAAGCTTTTGCAGGGAAAAAAGCCCAAAGGAGCCTACAGAATTAACAGTGAATTGGTCTAGGAACTCTGGATATTAAATCAGAAAATTGCTTGTGGCAGTGTGAAAAACCTGATCACCTGACCAGCTTTATCACCTACAGTGTGGGTGTATGAAGCAATAGGAACACTTTACCAGTCTTGCCTGGTGTATTGGTACAAATCAGTCTGTGCAGGGCTTTGGCTTTGTAAATGCAGGCAGCTGTCAGTCTTCAGTGGGGGAGTTGTGCTTCATAACAACGTGTGGATGTGGGAAGTAAATCTGTCACCTGTCAGCCAGTCTGAAACATGCATAAGGTTCCTCACTTAGCCAAAGTCTGCTAATTGCACACGGTGAAAATGTGTGGTATTTAAAAGAAATGTTAAGCAGGTATTTATGGCAAAGTTAAGCAGAGAGTAGATTCTGCCCCTTGAAGAAGAATGAGAGATGGTGATAAAACTAGGCTATGGAATAAAGCACGCTGATTGTTTTCTTGACAGGCAAAATTACTCAGATCTTGGTGGAAAGCATTTCAGCATTGCAGGGCAGCAAGAATTTTCTTTGGCAGCTCAGTGTGATATGCATCGCAAAGGAATATTAGCAATAATTATCAGGTTTGTGTTCTGTTAAGCAAAACTCCACTTTTTGTTCTCATTGCCCTTTCACACTCACACATACTCATTTTACAAAATTACAGATCTTCATGGAAAATACGGGATGTCAGGATGCAAGTCTAAAGAATTATCTGATATTTCTATGAAAAAAAAATAAAATCACTTAAAATATTCAATTTTCAGTCATGACATGAACAGTTGCTCACATTTCTGTTACTGCTGGATTTTCTGCAAATCACCTGCATTCAGGCCTGGTTGGCTTTTCAGCTGGATTCCATACAGAAAGCATGCATATAATGCATGTCATGACCCTGACACACTGCATCTTACCGTGTCTCTTTTTTCATCTGGCATTTGATCAGCTAAAATCCTCTGGGGGGACCCCAGTTTGTGCTCTGGAGGATTCTGCCCTGCCTGGTGTTCTGGTTTGTAACCAACACCTACCAAAGCAGTCTGGATACTCTTTCTTTAATTCATCCAACATTTCCTCTCTATTATCTTGCCTGTTTTTCCAGAACAGGCCATTTGCATTAATTTGTATCCATTTATAGGCATTTATTAGTCATGTTTATTATTCTGCCGTATCCTGCCAATTAAAATCTTTGTTCTGGTCAAAATCCGGCGACCTTCCTGGTTTATTCCTAAGGTTTTCTCTGGACTGACACATTTCTTCTCCATCCTTCAACCCATCATCAGGGAACTTTCTGAGGAGGCATGTGCCCCTTCATCCAAGTTATTGATGAATAAGTTAATTCTGGGCTCAGTATAGAACCCTGGGGTGTACCACTGGTGACAGGCCTTCTATGAACCCCTGTGCCACTGATCTCAACCCTCTGGGACCTACCATTCAGCCATGTGGAGTATTTGCCATCAACAGTTTGCTAAATTCTGTAGAATTTTGCCATCACTAGTAAGGATTGATAGATGGGAATAGGAAGATTGATACCAAAGCTGCAAACCCAGTGATGTACCTTATTGCAGAGCATACGTTGATTAGTTGCAGAGGAAAACCATAAGAAATGGCCTAAAAGATAATTTTAATTTTCTTCCATCAGTTTAAGATCATTTATGGTTTAACTTTTAAAATGAAACTTTTAAAACTTTTACTTCTAAAATTTTAATTTTTTTAAAAAATAAAATTTTAACTTTAAAATTTTTAAATTACAGGTAATGTATCTACAGTGATCTAAAGAAGTATTTTTCATCCCGTTTCCAAAATTTATTGATTTGCTTTTTTGATTCTCTGTTTTTGACTAAATCAATTGTGACTAACTGTAAAAAATGCTATTGTCATTTTGTCATCCAGCCAGTTCAAAGAGGTGAAACTGCCTGTAGTTGGTATCCTTTTCCCCCTAGAGATAGAAAGTATAGGGCTTTCAGTGCTTCCAAGTAGTGATTTCATGAACATCAGATTTTTCTCCACTAACTGCTGCATGAATTATATTTCAATGAAGTTGCTCTGTCCCTTCATCAAAGATTATCTTTGTATCATTTCCGTATAGTTCAAAGAATGGAAATGTCATCACAGGCATTATATCAAGATTAACTCCAGGTAGAGATTCAGCTTTCAGTATTACTTTTTGATTTCATCTCATTGGCAGCTTGCCTTAGCACTTAGGGAGGCAAAGGTGGCTGTGCAGTCCCAGGAATGGCTCAGGATGCCCAGGGAGGGAAAGCATCCTGGGTCTCCTCTGGCTGCAGGAGTGAACAAGGAAGGGAGATGTTCCTCTTTTCCACTCTTTTGCCAGTACTCTGGAGTTTGGCTTCTACTGCTCACATTGTCATTTTCATGCTCCCTAAGGTGATGAAAATACCCAAATTGCTAAATTCTCTGCTGGTTTTCTCTATTACCATTTTAGAACATAGATAAACATAAGATAAAGGATCATCAGTACTTGGCCATGTGGTAAAAATGCAGCACAGTAAGGGGATGGCACTGAGTAAAAGTCCTGGAATTGTAGTAGACAGATTTACAATTGTCAATGGAAAAGATACCTTCAGTGCATTATGGTTACTTCCCTTTCAATTGCTTATTCATATTATTAATAGCAATACAATTTCTTCAATATGAAAGCGCAGCTCTTCCCATGCTCTACATGTTCAAATAAAGATGATCCTTTATATATGTGCATAAAGCCAGGTGCCTCTTCCTCTTGGAATGAATATGTAACCAAACATAAATCAGAACACATGCAGAATATCTAATTAAAACAGATGTTGAGTCAGTGTAGGAATGAGAAAACCATATTCCAAGGTGGCTTCCTGTATTGGAATAATGATTCAGTCCTTAAGATTGGCTGCTTGCATATATGATCTTCATTTGAGCTGATGAAAAAAACAGAAATACTAGTATTTATGGGCACTGAGATGCACTTTCTCTTTGGAAGGATTTATAGAGTACCAGTCCTGAAGGCAATGAAAAAAGGGCCTACGATGAATGATGTTTTTATCATCTACAAATTGTGTCCTGATGAACCTTGGTGACTTATTCCTGTCATAGTGTAGTACCAGTTTCTTTCATACAATGAGTGAAAGGCAGAATACCAAAGTTGAATTGCTGATGGAGGCAGGAAGGTCATTAGCTAGTCCATTAATCCATTCCTTATTTCTAATGTCTAACACAAGCAGCATTCACAGAAGATGGTGGAGGTTTCTCCTAGTATGTAAGTGGTGTGGGGTCTTATCTGAGTAAAAATTGCTTTTCCTCCACTAAAACCTCCAAGTAATTATTATAGTAACCTTTTGTGCTTTTGTGCTTTCATTGAATGCAGCTTCATTCAGACATGACTTCTCTCATGTCCCTGAGACTTACTGCATCAGAATTGTACCCACATCTCTTGTTCATGGTGTTGCCAGACCTATTGTGTAATGCCTATTTTACACCATTTGTACTCCTACAACATTGCCTGTAGACCTCAGACCAATGCTGACAACCTACTGTGCCATTGCTGAGTGCTCTAACAGCTCTCAGACTGAGCTGTGGAATTTCTGATCTCATCTGAAACAACAATAAAAGGATGCAGTTTACAAAAAAATCCCCAAACAAACAAAAAATCATGTAACAATTGCACAGCTTGAAAAAATCATCTTGTTCCAAGTATATTTTTAAAATGAAAACATTTAAAAAAGAATGAATGATGTTATCTTCTGTTCTTTTCAGTTTGTCTTTCAAATTTCTACAAGTAAAATAAAGTTATTTGAAAAATCAGCAGAATCCTCTTCATTAATCTCTTATTAGTGCCTGTTTAGAACAAATTTATATAATTTTTGATTAGAACATTTTTTACAAACCTGCTACATTTTATATAATTTTCGATAACATGCATTCTTTGATGTAAGATTAACTTTAAATTTTCAAGAAAAGTTGCTCCAAGTGAGCTCAGATATAGGCATATCAAAGCAGTATTGATAAAAGGCTTTATTTCATTGAATACATCACTCTTCCTCCATTTATAACATATTTCTATAAATATTTCTATGAACTCTGGATCTGTTTGATTTTTTATCAGTGTTGCAGGTAATTTATCAGCTGTATTATACATCACCTTGATAGAAGAATATAGGAAGAATAAAATAGAATTACATTTAAAAATCTCTAATTAACTGATAAAGACTGAGGTTAGGGCTTCCAGTTCTATATTCAAAGAAGGAAATGAAAAACTAGAGTCATCTTTTGTTCCATTGTGCCCCATCCTTTTCACACATTGACGGAACATTTTATCCCTTCTGAATGTTTGCATGGCCAGGATTCATCTCTTGGCAGACACTTGTGTTGTGACTGTAAATGCAAACCAAACTTTTTCAATTGTGAATAATACTAAGTTTAAATGTGCTTGAGAACTTGCTTATGAAAAGATTGCATTGAAATAATCACAGTGTCTAACAGTTACAGTAGAAGATACCTTATTCCTTTAAAGATGCCCAGATTCCATTAAAATAAATGATTTCTTGCTTTTGAGAATAATGTGCTTAGACTATATCCCTGTGACACATTTGCAAAGGATGAACTTTGCCTATAGCTCTCCTACGGGTCTTTGATTTTCCATTGTTCCTTCAAAATGTTGAAAGATTCCTGTTGAGTTTGGTATTGGAATGAAAAAAGAAAAAAAAAAACCAAAAAAAAGCATCCTCCCTACTTATTACTGGGTGTGACTTAGGGAGAGTTGACACACTCCAGAATACTGTTAAATTTCAGGCCATACCCCCTGTGTGGTAGATTTAATGGGAAATGACTGTGTTTTTCCTGGTATTGAGCTGAAAAGCTGGCAAGCACTTGCAGCACTGAAAGACCGATCAAGGTTTGATGAGACATTTCTTCAGTATTCCTTATTGTTGGGGTGACCTCTAGCTTGCAGTAAATGCAAGCATACTCTGCATCTGTGGGAATGGAATTCCATGCTCAGCCTTGCACTTCAAAATGCATCTGTGTCAGATCTTTCCCCATGTCAAACCTTCCTCACCTTTCTCAACAGAAGATGCTCAGTTTTCTTTAGTGAGACCACAACACAAACCCCTGGTTTCCATTCCTGAGTACACCCTTGTCTGGCAGTTGTGCAAATATCCTGGAGACACCTACAGGCAATTTACTTGTCTTGCTGTCAGTGTGTCTTGGAAGAGTGGTATTTAAATTGTCCCCTTTCATCCCCTAAGTTCTATATTAAGCTTTGTATCCCATGTCCACCCCAATTTTTACAGATACGGGCCTCAAGTTTTTGGTTAAGTCAGCAAAAGTAAGTACCATTTTTGCTTGCACTGCTCAACATTACAAGGATTTTGCAGGGATCCTGCAAAGGGATTTCTTTGTTCATTCAGAAAAGTGTGGTGATGGTGGCCTCAACATTATCATCAAATCTCTGTGCTTCCTTCAAGTTTTCTGAAAGCTCCAGCTGTGTTTGGTCATTCAAGTGCTTTGTGATCCAACTGTTTTAATTTCTCAGTGTACATTTTACCCCCATGCTGTGCATTTTCCAGCACTCACTTGAAGCTGAGGAACTGACAGAGGTCTGGTTCCTCTGACAGCTGAGTGCTAACAGACTAGCACTATATAACATGAGCTGTGGCACACCATGGGGATGACAGATGGCTCTTGCAAGTCCCCAAGTCAACCCTGTAAATACTCAAAACACCTACATAAGGAGAGAAAAGACAGGGAAAATAACAGTGGAGAAATTGAATACAGAGAGATGGAAAATTAACTTATCTTTTTGCTTAGCAGAAGTGAAAAAATATGAAACTAAATTAATGGGCAAATAGCTGATGGATCAGTGGATGTCAGGGAATGGCTTTCTGAAGACCATGCCAAGCTGCTGAGCAGGGAGAAATTTGATAATGCTGGCCTTTGTTTTAAGACAGAAGATGAAACAGATGTTGCTGGAAGACTTGGACTTCAGTATGCTCTTTGTCTTATGCTGAAACAAGATATCTGCTGGTGATACTGATAAAAAGCTAAACTGAGACCCACTTGGTGATGATGGAAACAACTGAGATGGGCACCTTTGGTGTTTGCAGAGGGGACTTCCTGTCTGTGATATTGCAACATTGGGGGCTGAGCTCAGAACTCCTGGGGTGAAAAGCAACAGCAGGTGTATGACCTGAGCAAGAATACCTGCTGTCCTGGTTGCTCTAAAGGAACAATCTAGAGACTTTCCTGTGTAAAGACTCCAATCCCACTGTGTTTCTCCATCACTTATCAATACTAAGGAATAAAGGAAGAAAACATGACTCTATGCTCTTTCAAGCTACCACAAATCAAGTAGATTGAGTATAAATTCTCTTCCTCAACTTATTTTTGCCATAAGAACTGATAGCTGAAGGACCTTTTGGTTGTGTTAATTTCAATATAAAATTGTTTCTGTAAAGGATAAAACCCCTGCTTTCATCTCTATTCCAAGTAAAACTGTTCTTATGAGAATGGCATATTGCAATATATTGCTGTGCTTATTTTATTCAGGCTTTGCTACTCAGACAGAGATTATATCAAAAGTTGAAACCAGATTAATTTGCTCTGAAATATAAATACAGGAAAAAAATACAGCCTTAATTCTATTTTGTGACAAGGTCATGTTTCTAATCTCAGGGATATTTGGGATGGCATGTACATAAGTTAAGGCTTTTGCATTTCAGATCTGCTAAATGGGCAGCTCTAGTGTGACTCCCTCCTGGAAAGCAAACATGCATCTTTTAACAGGTTTTCATATATGTCTCTGAGAGTGAGGGGAAAGGGAAGAAGAAATATTATATATTAGCCTGTGTGTATAAGATTAAGCTCTTATAGAGATGGAGAAAGTAAATTCTGCATTGATTTTCCTCACTGATTCAATAGATGGTTAGTTAAAGCCTAGAAGAAGCAGGCAGAATTAGCTGTTGCACATAAAAATGTTGCATATAAGAAAAAAAGTATTATGGTCTATGAAAGATGAGAGAGGAAGACAGGGCATAAAAGTAAGGCATCTTTAAAGGCAGAGAATTTGAGGTGGTTGCAAAAATGAAAATTTTAAGGAAAATATGATTTTCTGGGTTTTCAATAAGTCATTCTAGAAGTATCTGTGGGACTGTGGGCACATCTTACCCTTTATCCCTTACTGCCTTTATCCTGAAGAGTCTGCAGTTTCAACCTCATCAGTGTAATTTGTAATTTTGAGCCCAATGTGCAGTTAGCAAACACAAGTAGTGAGAAGATCTTTGTGTTGACTGTTGCTCCTCTGTCGTATAGAAGATGGAAAAGTCAGATGGTCAGATCAGGTCTGTTTTTTTAAAGACCTCTTTACCAAAATGTTAGTTATAGTTATCCCTGCAAAGCTAAAAAAAGCTGAGAAGTAAAACAAACAAAACTCTTAGTGAGCTGAGAAAAACTTTGTTCTTTTTGCTGGCTATGGGTGAAAATCATTGAACTTGTTTTTCTTTCTGAAATGGGCTTAAAAGAAACATCAAAACCTCAAAAACTCCTATGGGACAATGAAACCATCATCTTCCAGACCTATTTACCCATTACATCTAGTAACTCTGTAGTCCCAGCACCAATGATATACACAAAATCTCAGATACTATCACACTGTAATAATGGCTAATAATGACATTTTAATGGAAAAACAAATTGTAGCATCACAGCCAGCTTTTGGGATACACCATAGAGGAAATGGGCTGCAGGCTCTGACCTTGAAACTCCACTCTAGATCTATCATTAGCACAAATTGTGCCTGAGAGGTTTGGGCCTCAGACAACCACAAAGAGACCCAAATTAGTTTCATCAGGTCCAAGACTTCAGCACTTTTCCCTTTTCATGTTGTGAGTGAAATTCTTAGTCATGTTCTTCTTTACTGTGGATGTAACGAGTATGTACAATTTTCAGTTTTACCAGCCCACATCAGTAACTTCAGTTTACTGTACTCATATCCTATTTTGATTTCTGAATAAATGGCTAAATCCTACTTGGGAGGGATATTTGTACCTGAAAAATGAAAGACGAGGCAAACCCATCAACCTGATGGGTTAAAAATTAGAATGAAAATATGCATAGAGATGAAAATGATTTTGCTTTTGTTCAGAAGAGATGAACTGCAGATCCTTATGCTGTGGCTATTCACTGTTTATCTCCCCTTTTGGAGCACTGGAGGAAAGCATGGGCAAGCCTGTGGATATCTCCCTAAAGGAAAATGGATGAATTGAAGAAAATATGGGAAAGACATAACTAAGAACAAAAGCCTGTCATGCCAGTTTGGGAACTGAAAATGTGTTATTTTGCTTCTGTCCCAAGCATTTGAAAACACTGTAGCTGGCTCAAAACAGAGAACTTCACTAGCAGAAGATGAAAATCCCTTTCTTTTTGAACTGTGCCAATGAAAGCCTGGTGAACATCAACACAGCAGCCAGAAACCTCCAGTTCATCAATCACCTGGGCAGAGCTCAAACACTTCACAGGTTCATGCTGCTTCTAAGAATTTTTGGAGCAGGCTTCACCTGTATCCCTGTTTTTTTTCCCCCAGCAATAATGTAGCTCTATTGCTTATAGAGTGTAACCCAGTGGGGATTAAACTGATTGAGTGCCAAGCACATTTCACAAAGACAGGGTGAGCTCAACTACTATTTCTGAAGACATAATAGAGTAATTGGATTTCCTGGGGGAAAAAGGTCACGTTGTAAAACTGGATACCACCAGCTCTTCTAAGATGTGTGGCTAGAACATTAGCTTGCAGCAGTGCTAAGTGCTATTTTGATTTTACAAAACTGGTAACTGGTCCAATTTGAGAGAAAATATTTAAATGCAACATGTAATAAAATCTAAGGGGAGGAGGGAAAATAAAATTAAATTACTTTTAGATTAATCAGTTCCCTGAAGTTTTCCACTTCTATTTGTCAATATACTACAGAAAAATAACAGTTTGGGGAATAGAATCACAATGCAAATAACAGCTGAATGATTATTATTTCCAGGACTCTGGAAATTGTCTCTTTGGAATGGAATCCATGTGGATGTCAAAAATAAATATTTTATTCAACACAAATTATGAAAATATGGGAAGATTATCAGCAGAGGTTCCAGGTTTTGTACCATTCCGTTATTAAAGTTTTTTGATAAATCATCCCTGTTAGGGGAGCTGGGACAGATTTGACAGCCCAATGGATATTAGGCTGGCACAGCTCTTTTTCCCCAGGTACAACCAGCAGCAGTTTTCACAACTAGCATGTGTTTCTAGTAGGCACGTGCACCATGAAGAGTCATAAATACACCAGCTCTTAGCCAGCCATAGAGATTGACACCAACAGAAACACTGAGGACTCACAACACTCAGCCTCAGGGGCCTCATCCTAAACTCCTCTCTGTATAAGGATGAAGTGATGCTAGTGGAAAGATATGCATATATTCAGACAGCAGATACCCCTGGATCCCAGGCTCTCCATCTTAGTAGCACCATGGATACACAGGCCTCTCAGCTCTGATTCCAACAGAGAGGCTGGCACTTGATTTTGCTCACTCTGGTGAGCAACTGGCTCTTTTAATTCCTAAACATATATACAGGTTTAGGGAAAATTTTGTGAGGAAAACATCCCATAGTAAGCCCTGTGCAATCTCTTCCTCTGTGTCCCACACTTTGTCTGACATGGTCAGGCAGCAAACCCCATGGGTCTGAGAGATGCTTCAGCATTGACTCATTGTGGGGGCTTTCATGGCTGGATGCTGGGGCTGAGGGTCTCCTGGGACAAGCCTGGGACTAGTCTGGACAGAGTGTCCCTTCCTCTGAGTCCTTAATCTGGGTTTTCATTTGCCCCTGTGTTCCTCTGTGCTTGTGGAGATGGACAATCTCTGATGGGTTAACGACTCTGTGATGGACACTGGAAAAGCTTGGCAGGTTATTATTTTGTCTTCCTCCACCATGACTCTCTCTGCTTCTTTATGGACATGTAGAGCAGTTTTTATCACATAACAATCTTAGCTGCATCTTTTTAGCTGTTGTATACCTAATCTTAATTATTGCAAAAGTTTAAAGTATCACTAGCTTTGGTATTGAAGCTTATATTTCCAGAAAAGCACATGGCTATCTTGAAGAGGTTATGCAGTTATGTAGTGCAAGGATTAAGACTGTGTTTGATCCCTGGATTTTACTAACAGGTAAAGTAAAATTAATTCCAGGATTTCATCAGTTCACTGGAGAGATCCCTCAAATCATTGCAATCCAAACATAGAAAGGTTTTCCATTTTAAAACCTTAGAATGTTCAAAATTAAAAGAACTTCTCAAAATGAAAAAGGTAAAAGAAGGCAAAATAGATATTAAATACTTAGAACATGATGCTCAAACCAGCCTGAAGCAAAATACTGTGATTTCATTTAATTAGCTGAAAGTTTCACTGAAATTTAATTCAGTTTCTAGAAATACTTTCGTATTCCAATTAAAATGACCATTATGTTAAGGTCTTTATACAGTTTCATTCACTGTTTCTGAGAAAAGCTGAGTGGAAAAATGGCACAACAATAGCTGTATAAAAGCTAATTTAACAAAATCCAGCTGTTCCCCGAATTTAGCAGTGGCATCCACCATTTTGTATGAAATACTGCATTTTAAATCTACCTCAAAATAGCAATATAAAAATATGCACAATGAAGCCATTACACAATAAGAGGAAAGATCCTGTAGTCCTGGTTTTCAGAGGCTGAATATTGCTCACTCAAAATAGAAATCTATTTTTAAAGTGGTAGGTGTTAAACTTCTGGAAATAATTTTTATTTCAGGAGTCCAGTGGTCTTGGGAGTGGAAAGGTGTTCTGTGTGGCTGTTGTGCAGACCAGTTTTATGGCTCAAACAGCTGCAGAATTGGGCAAGTAAAAACAGGTCTTCACATGACTTTGCTGGCTCCCCTGATCCTCCAGATCTGTGCTGTATGTGGGCTCCCTCTTCTCTCACAAAGACTGTGGAAGCGCAAATATCCTCTCTTGCTGCTCCCCCATCCCTAGATTTTCTCCCCCTTGTCAGATTCATTTGTTCCCTGGGCTGGTGTCAGCAGCAGCAGGGAGCACTTGGGCAGAGAATGCCTCATTGAAAAACAGTTGTTGTGGGCTTCATGCTGTTTAATCCTTTGCAGAGCTGGTCTCATCTTTTTAATGCTGCTGCTGTCAGTCATGGAGCCAAATGAGTGGTCACATTAAATGTCAGGGGGAGAGGGGGAAAATAGAAATCCTAACAAAGACAAACGAATAAATGAGGAAACAAAACCCCAAAGAGAGAAAACAAATGAGGTACTCTTAAAATTTCTAATAAGAATTGCAGTTGCCCTGCTTCATGTGTCAGGATCTGTCTGAACTCTGCTGTTCTGAAGTTCATGAAGTTCATGAAGCTCAGCATAGAGTGTCTGGCTGGAGCATCGAGTGCTCATTGTCCTGGGTCCAAGTGTCAGCTGGAGGACCGTGTGTGGCTGCTTGGTGCTGCTTCTTTGTCCACTGTATGATTCTGTGAGGCCTCATGCATCCATCCATGGGAATGTAGAGTGTACGAGAGAAACAAATAATCCCCCAAATTAGGAATTTTTTTACAGCTCTTCTGGTGCTTAGAGACCAAGAATTTCCTCCCTGTTTGTCCCACTCTTCTTACTGGTAACCAGTGACAGGACCTGAAGGAACAGCTTGAAGTTGTGCCAGAGGAGGTTTAGGTTGGATCTCAGGAAAAGGTTCTTCCCCCAGAGGATGGCTGCACACTGGAACAGGCTCCCCAGGGATGTGGTCTCAGCACTAAGCCTGACAGAGTTCAAGAAGCCTTTGGACAATGCTCTCAGGAAATATGGTGTGACTCTTGGGGCGTCCTGTGCACGGCAGGCAGCTGGACTGGATGATCCTTGAAGGGGCAAGGTGCTTCACAACTGCATGAATATAGGCTCAGCCTGGGAAAAGCTGCTGTTTCTTCTTTTTGCTAACACCAAGGCATTTGTCTTTTGCAAATATCTGTGTGTGAACACCACAGAGCTGAGGGGCTTAAAGACTTGGGCAATGTTTTCTCTTTTCTAAGGTTCAGAGCATCTTTTCTGGTCATTTCTGAAGAGAAAAGAGGTTTTGGGATTAGCACAAATCTTCTTTGTGAAAATATAGGAGAGGTTTCATTTTTGCTCCAGTGAAGGACAAAAATGAATTCCAAAATCCCCCAAGCTGTCATGAAACCAAGTTGCTGTGCTCTGACTGTCCCTTGCCATTGTGTTATGAGGGAAGTTTCTCTTCAGCTCTTGGTATTTGGAGATAAACCCACAAAAATCCATATACTTTAAGAACTTATAGCCTATCTCTGTAGCTGTGTTTATTACGAATCTCATTAGTTTTGAGCCTTTCTAAACCCTTTGGCTGAGAGTTATTCTGAAGTTTGGATCTTAAATGACCACATATATGAGTTGAAGAAGCTTTTGATATCTGAAGTCCAGAAACCAAGGAAAGGCAGATCTTTGGTAAGCAAGCAAGATAAATGCAAAATGATGCATTTAAACTGAGTTGCAGCTATATCTAAGAGATGAACACTTTTTATTTTGTCTATATGAAATGCATTGCTCTTGGGTTCACAGAGCAGGAAACAGGAGTAGAGGTTTTTCATTTTGCTGAATCTAAAACAAATAGTATCTTAAAATAAGCTACTGGAAATTCTGCTCTGTCTGTGGAAAGCA
>WEIU01013136.1:3571-16861 GCA_013389925.1 Aegithalos caudatus | reverse complement strand
CCAATGGGATGATGTAATGTCTCATGTCATTGGTGACCATTAATGGCACATTATCAGAAAGCATCAGCCCCAAAACTTGTGCTTGGCCATCTTTTTGTTTTGGTCAAGAACCTATAAGCACCCACCAATAATTTCCCTAGCAACCCACCAGGAAAAAATTCCACATGCAAAAAGGAAACAAATCAAACCCCCAATACAATGACATAGTCCTCTTTTAATATTCTTACTGTAGCCATGCATTTTGTGGTGACAGCCACTCTCTACAGCATATCAAGAAAACTGATAATTCATAACTGACCTGTAATGTTTTCCAAGGGGTGGTGGAGAATATTCACAGCTACAGTAAAGGCCAAGGAATGTTCAAAATTTCAGTGCAGAATTTTAAGCAAAATCAAATTATCCTAGACACCGGAAAAAATATACTTGATCTAGTTTCATGAAAAGTCTAGTAGAATCTGCTGGAATACAATTAAAAACTTATGCATATCCAGACTAATAACTTCCTCAAAAGCAACCAATCCCATGAAACCCACAAATTACATGGATCATTAACATTAGCACACCATTTGGTGCTTCCAGTAACAGTAACACAATAAAATTCAGGTAACCATTCCTAATAGCTTTTAATAACATTTTTAGCAGAAAAATATTGTTGTGTTTTAACATCACATGATGTATCTTATTTGATGTGTAGAACAATAATAAAAGGAGAAGTTTTAAACAAGTGACCAGAGGCACCAAGCAAAGATGCTAAGGAGGTGAGAGAAAGGGGCATAGAAGAGATATGTCTTCAATTTCATGTTATTAAGCATAAAGGAATTAACAGAGTCAATGATATACAGAATCCTATTTTCTGTGGCAATTCTAATGGTTTTTTTTAGCTGATAGGGATTTCAACAGAAAATTTTGCAATAGATTTTATTTTCTCTGTGTTCATGTGCATGTGAATATGCATGCATATAACACTGAGGCAGCCTAGGCCAAAAACATACAAAACAAATTTGTTGGCTATTTATTATTAATACAAAACAAGGATATTTAGGTGCTAGATGTTGGAAGACAGAAAAAAAAAAAAAAAAGGCCATTAGTCTTGTATATTGCTTGCCACAAGGAAATTTCAGTGGGGTTATGGCAAGAACAAAACTGCACCATGCAAACAGGCAATCAAACCCTTATTTGCTCAGCAGGATGGGTATAGTGACTGAATAGCAACCTTGTAATCTAAGATTTGTCTTCTGAGATGTGCTCACAGACACACAGACACACACATACGTGCACACATTTCACACTGTCACTGCTAAAGGTTCTGGATCCTCTGGGTTTGCTCATCATGAATTCATGGTGCCCACTTGTGGCTAGCAGCCAGGGAAACACCTACTAAGGATATTGTGCAGGCACAGTATACATGCTACTGAAAAGCAAACCTGTTGTTATTAAATAATGTAATGTCAGGGTTGAAGCACACCATCAGCCATTAGCACGAGAGGTAAATATGGCTGAGGAAGATTTTATTGACTTTTTATCAAGTTCTGATGGGGATGGAGCCCATTTCTCCCAAGCTGCTCCTTCTCATTCTTAAATATTAAAGATAAACAATTCATTATCAACAACTTACCTGAGCTAGTAATTCCTATTATTAAGATTTGATTATTAGGGTTATTGGAGAGACGCCTCTTCCCAAATTAAGGTGCAAAAAAGACCATATGCCAAAGTCAATAGAAAGTATTTTATTTAACATTAAGGAGGACAGCAGATGTTTTACACTGTCTTTTGCAACACTGTGCGCTTGTTGCAACACTGTGGATCATGTAAAATATTGTTAATTTTTTTAATGTAAAAAATATTTTTGTCATGCTGGTCAAGGAGACAGCTATGGTATTTTTAGATTTTAAAAATATCATATATATTTACCCCCAGTAGTCACTCAGATTAATTTAAAAAGAACATTATAACTTTGTCATCATCTTTAGAACTGAAAGTAATCAGCTTTACTGGAAAAGCAGTGTTAAGTGACAAGACTCCTAAAGATATCAGACTCATTTTACTTGTCACATGTTTTGAGGGAGTCTGTGACTGTATAAACATATAGGCATGCCCATATATGTTCACTAATGAAATACACTACAGTTTTTATATAAAATCTTATTGCAATCAGGTATGTAATATCATACCATTTTACAATCATACAAATGCCGAAAGATTTCAGCAGAAGGGACATGAAAGATCAATGAGTTCCAACGCCCTTGCCATGGACACGGAAATCTTCCCCTAGAGCAGGTTGCTCAAACACCCATCCAACCTGGCTTTGAACACTTTCAGGTATGGGGTATCCATACTTTCTTTGGAAAACCTCTTCCAGTGCATCACCATCGTCTTAGCACAGAATTTCTTCCTAACATCTAACCTAAACCTATATTCTTTTAATTAAAAGACAATCATTCTTGTCCTATCATTTCAGGCCTTGGTAAAAATAGTGTTGAATGACTAATCGGATTCTAAGAAATCGAAAAAGGTGTTTGAAGGTAAATGACTACAATTATTGCTCAGGATAACTAAAGAATGTCTTCCTACATTTTCTTTTTCCTTTGTCAAAGCTTCCTCTCTAATGTGGTTAGTATTTCAGTTTCCTAATATCCAATAATTGTTAATCTTCTAAATTTCTATATGAAAAAGCTATTTTATATTTTAATCTTCTTTTTGTCTCTTCAGTGCCAATATCAACCCATGTTAGTTGTCTGAATAAACAGAGGCAATATGCCATTCTACTCTGCCTTCCCATGGTTACTATTTAATTTGTTTTATGGGATTTTTGGGTCATAAAATGACTATGGTGTCCCTTTTATTGTCCTTTGCAATACATTTTGGATTACACAGACAAAGTAGCTCAATTCCAGTGCTTGCTTTACTTACCCATTACTTTTATTCTTTATTATGGCTGTTTCAAACAATGAATCCTTTAAGGCTGAGCCCAATGCATATTATCCTGATCTGCCACAAGATGTTTTGATGATACACCATTTAGGTTTCTTGGTAGTTTAAAACTTACTTTCTCTTGTGGACAAAT
This sequence comes from Aegithalos caudatus, assembly GCA_013389925.1. Lineage (NCBI taxonomy): Eukaryota > Metazoa > Chordata > Aves > Passeriformes > Aegithalidae > Aegithalos > Aegithalos caudatus. The sequence goes on along the minus strand of WEIU01013136.1, from coordinate 13,797 downwards.
ACGCCATACAAGNTAGAAGTAAAGCAAATGCTGAAAGTCAGGACTGTATTTTGGAAAAAAATGGAAGCAAATACATTAAACATTGACTGAAATAACAGAAGATCTCTGAATGCAATCCATTATGCCCAAAGACATTCTCTAGGTAAAAAAAAATGTGCGTCATACTAAAACCATTTATTTTTCATGTCTTATAATAAGCAAGCTCTAAACACAGTTCACTGTGTGATAGATTTCCTTCTACAAAGTTTAGCCTTACTCAGTCCAAACCTGTAGACAGAATTCCTTTGAGAAATTTATCAGCAAAGGCCAATGACAGAGGTCACAACTACTGATACTTCTCATGCATTTTTACATAGAATAATTGCCCTCTAAAAAAGAGAAAACATGCAAACATACAGAAAATGCCAAGAAAACATTAATTTACCTAGAATAAGGGTATATATTAAGAGTCATAGAGGATCTCTTACTTCTATCAGAATCTAATTCTTAAATCTGTACAGAAAACAAAAGTTAAAAACCAGTGCGTTACTGAGTGTCAATTGTACAAGATTTTGTAGTAGCATACTAACTTTTCCGGTACATGAAAAAATAAGAGAACTCCCACTGTAAATTGGCATCAATTTATAATTCTTTTCACTGTCTAAGCTTTCCTTTCATTGAATGCAAGAGAGAAGAAAAATACAGAAATATGCCTAATAACACTTTATGGCGCTGTCTCCAGGACAGTGTGACTAGAATAGAGCAGTATTTTATTGAAATTTCTGGAAAATTATGAATTAGACAAAAATAATATCCAGAACAAAGTTATTGCAGTATTATTCCCCACTTGGTTACTTCAAGGTTATACTTTAGGCATAGCTGTTCCTCTGATTTTTGACTATGAATATTTAGGATGTTAGTCATACAGGATGAACAAAACCTCAGTCACTGAAACTCCAGCAAATCTAATTTGAAGTATAACTTTTTGAATATACACCTATTTATTGTTTAACCTCTGGGCACATTTTGTTGACCTTCTGCTGTTACCTCCCAGCTCTGGTGCATTTTTTTTCCCCAACATCTGAGGAGTAATGTTGATTACATGTGCATTACAGCACTGTTTATGCCCATATGTGAAGGGCAGTTTGTTACCAAAGCAGTTAACTCATGTTTGCCCATTTTGACAAGTAATTAAAGCTCAAGAACTAAACTCATAGTCATATGATCAGGAGTAGCTGTTTGCTAAGTGAACATCTACCTCTGATCTGTCTATTTCTCCATGTCAGAATGACTAACTCAGGCACAAGTGTAGGTATTTGGACTTTTAAACTTAGAGTAAGATTCAGTCCTTGGCACCCAAAGAGTTATGTTATGAATAAACAGAATAAACAGCACTATGAGGGGAGAAACAGTGTAAACAACTTAATCTTGGAGTCAGGAGGTTGACAGAAGTCTCTGAAGTCAGGAATTTAGTGTCCTGCTTTTGTGCCCTGATCACTTCATGCACCACACTGCTTGTACTTTACTGTCAAGGAAATAACAGAAGATTTTTTTAACATAAATATATATAGAGAGAGACATAATATGTGTGTATGATATTGTGAAACACAATATATACACAAATACTTTTTTTAAAGTAGATTCCTCTTTGTAGTAGCTGTTGTTACAGCAGTTAATCAAAAACTTGGAATTGGACAAACATATCCTGATATTATCTGAACTTAAGCCATGACTCTTCCACTGCAGGACTGAAAAGAAGAGGAAGAGCCAGAACATTCTGCAAAGTTACTAGGCATATGCTGCTTCAACATATCATCTTCAGTTTTTAGTGGGAAGACAGAAGAAGAAAGTAAGAATACTGAGGAGGAAAGCCATTAAAAAAAATTACATATATTGACTCATACAATAGACAAAGACTAACAGTTCCTTTACTAGGGTTGTCCTAGTAACAGGTGCAAAAGTAGTAGTAGTATGTCATTGTCAGATTATTTTCAATATCAGGATAATTCATTATATCGTTATCTCTGTTGAAATCCTTTTTCATGACTTAACTGGCTCAACTATTCATAAAAGTGTCTTAAACTTAAAAAGCCTCTACACATTTATCTAAGAGGAGCTGAATCCCACCTGTGGCTGGGGGGTCCCAGCTTTGACACAAGAGAGATAAACAGATTCTTCAATACTGAAGTTCTTCTAGGCTATCTTATGTGAGATAGTGATCTCTTATATTATTATTTACATTAAAAAGTGAAAAACTGGTTATCGAAGATGCTCTGCTGCTAGATATTGCAGTGATGCTTTCGTTAATTTTTTTTAAAACTCTGGCTTCTGTTGTTTATTTCTACCTACACAAAAGGAACATTAGACTGTTCTCTCATTTAGACTCTTTGAAGGCAATTTCACATATCAACTGTAACCAGATTTGTGATTGATGGCAGACATTAATATCTTCTAACATGGAATTATATACACAGATACATGCACGTGTTTTATTTAGGTTCATTAATCTAAGTGGTTCAAGGACAGTGCTTCTTTATCAGGTTTTCATAAAACAATTAATTGATGCAAATTTGCCTTCTGTTCTGCACCATGTGGATTTGAAGGTTCATAAGATTCAATACTGGAACTCAATAATGAAAGCTAATTTCATGATTTCATCATCTATAACTCGAGGTTGTGTATTCATCAACCCAACTCCAGAGTTTTCCTGGGCTATTTTGAATAACTAATGTGGAATAAATCTTACCTCTACAAGAAGATTATACGCAGAAGGGACTGGAAAGCTAGAAATCTGAGTTTTAAATGTTTGCTACACATCTGCTTTGTATTCAATTTTTTTTACATTCAGTACATAGTGTCTGATACTTTGTCAGGCAGTTTATGCACAGCACTGATTTTTAAAGATACACAGATGCTGCATATCTCGCTTTCCTTCTTCAAGCCTATTCAAAGTTTTGACTAACCTTGGTGTCATGATTAATTCCTTTTTACCTTCACAGACCATTTCTTCACCTTAATATGCTTCAACAATGTGACTTCCTAAAAGAAGTGCCAAAGAGGGAAGATGTATCCCAAACAAAATAGGCAGGCTTTGACTACAATACAGTGATTCAGAGTCTTGAAAAACATACAGAAAATAATCAAAAATACATTTGCTGTAATAAGCACAAAGGAAAACACAGAGTCTCACATGAAACTTATCCTAGTGTTATGGCACACAGTTCCACAATTTGTAGTAAGCTGATAGGGAGAAGGGTACCAACATCCGGTACTGCATAGACATTTCACTCTATTATGCTGGGACAAAATATGGTACTTTAACAGTTTTAGACAAGTTACCACTGAATATTAAAAAAAGAGAATAATTAAATACTTGACAAAAGTCTTCCATGGTGATCCCCAAAATTTTTTGTAGTGCATTTGTACATGGATTTTTCTTGAACAAGTTTGTGAAATAATTAGAAAGTCCACTCTCAAGTACATATGCCATGTATTTCTTCTGACATAGTTATATACATCTTCAAGACAGAGATGATGTTGTAAACACATCTTTTCTTTAAAGATTTTTCATAAATGGAGGCAACAACACACACAAAAGTTCACAGACATTTGTTTTATAATAAAAATGTGAAGAAACTGATTAAGGCATCAGTGTACACAATAAAACATATACATGAATGGCTTCCATTTTGTTTATCCTTTTATGATCTGCACATTCTATTTATGGTTATGCTTTATAAATGACATTCCCATCATATAATGAAGATCAGGTTTTGAAGTCTTTACAAAGCACAGCTTTTTGCTTTTGGCCATTCTGAGGTATGACGTTTCTTCTAAGCAAATTATTGATTAAAACAATGGGGAAAGGGAATCTGCATATACTAGAATTATCTGTCCATATCATATAAAAAATGAGACATTCTTTTAAATTATTTTGAATAAAATTAATTAATAATTAATTTCTTTATGTTACACATGATCAGCTACTCTAGCACCACTGTTTGGAGGAGACTAACTCATTAGTCATCACTGAACTTCACACATTTGTGATATGGCCCAGAATTTCAAAGTGACTGTGACCTGGTACTCTTGCAATTTGATATAAGGCTTGTATAAGTGAAACAAACGACATCTTGTCCTATGGATTCATTTCAAACGAGGGGCAACCCTGAAGGCAAATGAAATTACAAGTTTGTGCAGTAATTTTTCTGTGTGTTCTTGTTGTCTTCTCTCCACATGTTGGGGGATGATTCACCAGTGGCTGTCAAGTTGGACTAGCCCATGTTGTAGGAGGCCAGTAGCATTTTTCCTTTTGGAAAGTTCATTGTATAATACTAAGCCATAAAATGTTTCTGGAACATGGATTTGTGGTACAGACCCGAACCCAAGAACTGAGACAACAACTGGCTAAGCACCCCAAGGTCCATGCATGGACGTCAGACCTAAAGCCCATGATTTTGTCAATCAAGAAAATGGGAGTATGTACATGTTTCACTGATTAGTTTCAAACCTGGTGAGACATGAAAGAGAAAGAATCCTGGGCTGTCCATGTTCAGGTGTATATGCACACTTCTGGTGTTTTTGTGGGTGCTGGAAAAGGCCGTGCTGTCTGTGCATTGGCACACAACCAGTCACGTCTATTGTAATCTTTGTGACACTCGTGTGTATCCTCAGGTGTTGTCTGGATCTAGAAATGACAATAGCAGCCAGTAGATTGAGAGGAGAATTCTCATGGATTTATGAGTCCTAATTCAGCCTGCCCTTAGCAAAGTCACCAGTATTTCATTCATATGAAGGTTCTCTGCAAAATATGTTACAGTGCTACTTACACAAGGAAAGGCAAAAACTTTTTTCCAAAAGTAGCTGACCTTCTGCTCCCTCAAACCCTGGAAAACAGGTTAGCAAAAATAATCAACTGATCTAAGTCCCTTCTGTGAAGATAGGATTTCCGTTAGTTTTTCCATCTGGTCTATTACATGACAGGAACTTGAAGGAATCCCTACAGCAAGCTCTTTCTGACTATCATCTTGGTGTTTCCTAAAAAAGAGTGGTGGTATTTGATAGTTATGGAGAATATAATAGAATATAACAGTTATACTGTTTATATATCTATTAGGACACATCGTATTTAGTCCAACATTTTAACTCAGTAGTTTTACCATTAATTCACACAAGAGCAAATTATACAAATCACAAAGTGGCAAAATCCTTCTCACAGGATTTATTAAGCCAAATATTGGTATTCGAATTTTAGTGAATATTAAGATTCACCAACAGACAGAAAAAAAATTGTTCCTCTTCTCCTGTCCTAGGTTTGCTGTCATTGTTCACCCTCTAAAAACTTCTGGTTCCCATGGAATGTTAAGTCTCATTGCATTTTCAAGGGTGCTAAATGTGAACATGCACGTATACATGCACCAGCTAATATAAACCAAAAATACCTTATCTGTTTTTACATTTGACTTTAACAATATGATCAGGTTAATGATACATTTAAAGTTAATGAACCAGTAATTTTTAGACTAAGCAATGAGCACACACACTCATTTTACTGTGCAAATAACTGCTTGCTGTCACTGGCCTATGTATTGCTATTTGCACCTCTAAATTAATTTTGAACAATTATTAATAAGATATCATGGAATGTTTCTATTGATGCATTTTAAAACTGACTGGTACTCTAAAGAAGTGTAACATCTTGTTGAAAAGTAATTTTATTCATTCAATATATATGTAACTTTAATGTGATGTTGCAGAAAAATCATCAACCTCATAGTGTTATATGGATATTTCTGCAATAACCACAAGTTTATGTTATTTTTTGCCTAAGAGAATATTCCTTAATCTGGTTAAATACAGGAAGACTTGGCATAATGAGTGACAATAGCAGTGTGAGATTAACAGCTAAATTTTTGGACTAGTGAAGATGAGAGAAGCCAAAAATATGAGTATACAAACTGTACCACAAATCCATGTTCCAGAAACATTTTATGGCTTAGTATTATACAAAGAACTTTCCAAAAGGAAAAATTCTGTTATACAGATAACAAATTATGTTTTCTTTCTGAGTCAGCTGTGCGATTCATGTAACTCCTGACAGAAAGAAGACAGAAATCCCTTGGTATTGCCAAGTGAGTTCTGCAGCCAAAATTATTTTAAGCAGAGATTAAAAAAAAAATATTATGAATGGCCAACCTCTCATGTCACGTAAACATGGTGCAGAGGTAACCTAGGTATTTGTTCCTGTGAACAAAACAGATAATCAGATATTGGTCCTGTAGAATTGTACCTGTGTTCATGGTGTCTGTATTCAAATCTATCTAGCTATTGCTGCAACCCATGTATTAACATATTCAGGCTTTGTACAGCACCAAACAAAAGCGTAAAATGCCAAACAGAAATAGATGCCCAAGTGGACAATGCAGTTTTGAGGAAATGCAGATTTGCTCCTCTATAGATAATAAGCCACTCTCTAAATCAGGATTTTTTCATTAAATATTTTCTGAAATATATGTATCAATGGAGTGATATCTGTGGTGAATATGCAAGGACAAGCTTTGGGTGAGATAAAATCACAATAGGACTTGTTTTAAAACTAACTATTGACAGGCACTCTGCATAAAAATTGTGGCTAGGCTACCGTGCATGGCTCATTTGTAACCGACCATCATCTTTGCTTTGTTAGAGACTGCCTCCTCTCAGTCACTGATTCCCAAGACACTTTAATCAAAACAAATTGGGTTACTTTAAAATGTGCAAATATCAAGTCTTCTATAGTCCAGATCATTTTAACTGATGCAAACTACAGATTGCTTGTAACAGTGTTTATGTAAGGGGATCTTCTGGGGAGAATAATGTCATGTGAGGCAGAAGGAAAAGGAACAGCAGGGCTAAACTGGCAATGGTAACCTTTTCTGTTAATACAGCTGAATCACAAAAAGGCTGTTTATCCACAGGACAGGGGAACCAGTGGTAAGTATGTAACACCAGAAGCAGACAACTGACACTAGTTTTGACAGGTTAGGACATAAACATCAGTAGCAATGCAATCCAGAGATCAGCAGTGATATAAAGCTGAATAATGACACAGAGGCAGAGAGAGATTCATGAGTTCCAGTGCTTTCGCCAGAATCCATATTCCCTTGCTATAAGCAGATATTGCATTATCAGATACAGCCAGCTCAGCAAGATGTCAAGGATGGAGAAAGTCGTTGCTGTGTTTTAGTGTGGGAGTGACAGCCATAGGTTTAACAGTACCAGATGGGCAAACCTGTGGCATCTGAACAGTTCAAGTGTGGATCTGCTGCAGAAACTGTGATGTGAATGGCTGCGGGCAAGCTCTCCTGGTGGAAAGCCTTCTGGATCTGCACCAGAAGTGAGGAAATGAGCCAGCACTGGCTGTTTAAGCCAACATCAGCAGGTCTCTCAGGACTCAGCTGTCTGCTCATCCCACTCTCAGTCCACAATAAAGTAGTGCATAAATAACTGTCTAAGGAACACAGATATCTTCTGTGTGTGGACTGCTGTTGGCACCTCTGCCATAGGAAGTACATGACTTTGGGCAATAGGAATATTTTTAAGTGTTAAAATCCTTGTAGCCATGCTTGTACTACACAGCATACACTGCTGATCACTTAAAAATATAACTATATCTCTATGCTGTAATAATCAGTGTACAGTTGAAAGCAGAAATCAGTGATGTAGTGACATTGGTATAAATCTTTTTTCACCAAATTAAAGGTAGCAATAGACACATAACTCACTTTTATAGAAAATTGAGGTCAGAGAATTTCGTAAGAACTTCTTCTTTTCCTTGTTCCCTAGCTGTGGTCTCAGCTTAAAAGTGAAGATGACCTCAGCAGTTAGCAGCCACAGAACTTCACACTGCAGTAATGCCTCCTCCTCAGTGTTGTTGAGTGAAAATGCTCTACTTTATTGCAAGTAAAGAGTCAAACCACACATCCAGATTTTTTCCCTCTATTTTTCATGGAAAATATGCTTACTTTGTTTTTAAAATTTTGGTGCTAAATTTTATTTTTTCATGAAAAAATACCCCCAAAAACTTACCAGTATTAATTAAAAATGCACAAAACCTGAAAACCACTTGTGAGTCAATTTTGACTTGTTGCTCTTACTGTTAATGGAAGTGTTCATCAATTTAAACTCAATTTTAGAGTTTAGTAAGAAAATACCAAGAAAAATTGCTGAGCATCCTTGTAACTCAGAGCATTTAGTCTCCCCAGTGAGACAGAGGGTTGAGTTCATTGCATTAACTTTTGATCCAAGGTGTTGAGTGTTCCTAAGAGTGCCTTCCTTGTTTTACCTGTTAGTGCTGGGGTTCATTGCACCTTAAATGATTGACGACCCAAGTATATGTGTATTGATGCAAAATGCCTTCTTTGTGTCCTCCTAATGATAAAGCATTACCTGGAGTTTGTAGCCAAATAAGGTAGATTTACTGCTACCTTTGTGCTGGTGATGTGGAAAGCAACTGGATAATACTACCAAAATTTGTTTTTAATCTCTCCCCTAGGAACTAGATAGAAAATACTACAGAAAAATTAGCTGCATGGAACAGATAGGTATTACAGTTTGTACAAAATCTACCATTTGGTTTCTTTATTACTGGTAGTACTGGCTTTGGCTTTTAAACTCTTTGGTGCTGTATACTAGTATCTGAATAGTTAAAAGAAAAATCTGTGTAACACAATAAAATTTAAGGTACCTGGCTAGAGCTTGATTTTTGTTGTTGTTGGAGATGGTTTTAGAGTTATTTGTATTTGTACTAGCCAAGAACCCAGCAAATTCTCAGAATAAACTGCATTGACCTCACTACATCAAACTGCCCATGGCTTCAGCAAAGTATACAGTCCTTCACTGGCAGCCATAGCTGCCAGAAAATGATGATACACTGCCAGTATAATTTGCAGATGTTAGTAATCATGAATTCAGTGGCATAAAGGAATGTGGAGAGAGGAATTCCAGAGACTGGCCAGCAGCATTGCATGTGGCCAGAATTTTTCACTGAATTCACATGTGTGCAGCGATACTGTTTGTGCACCTTCTGTCCAGATATACTTGAACTCACTAGGGAATAGCTTCCTAATCAGCTGTTACCTGATGCCCATCTGCTATCCCAAATAACACGTGTCCTCTGTAACATTTACCAATATTTGCTCGTGGCTCATTACTTTTGCAGGATATGCTGTTTTGTAAGATAATAGATACCCATTAAAGCTGGTATTCCTATCCCCTTAGCTTAGGCTTCTGAAAGACTTCAAAACTGGTTCCCACTACAATCAAACAAAAGCTAGGCATCTCTAAAGGGAGTTTCATCCTTTTCTGAGACATATACAATAGTCATGATGAACTCTTCTCTGAAGGCAATTTTCTGTTTCCTCTGAATATAGAGAGAACCAAATATGACTAGTTTAGGAAGCTAACCTACAAGAAAGATTAAGATTAATATGAATCTAACTAAATATAGTTGTCTATAACCTCAGGGTCTTTATGTAGTCTTTCAGGAGAAATACGTGCAATGCATCTCATTTTGCAATTTTTTACAGTTGCCTAAAAAAGTGTGCTAAATCACACACTAGAGCTGTTCCTTATCCTGTACTGACTATGGTCAACTATGCAAAGTCACCACCATAGGTATTGTCAAGATATCTCCCACCTTTACTGGAAGTTTGGTAATTACAACTTTGCATAAAGACCATTTATCAATTAGACTGTTGTTCTGCGAATATAATTGCTCTTCATTTTGCTAGACAGATATTACAGGGAAAAATACTTTTGCCATGTAAATACTAACTGCCTAAACTCTTGTTAGTGAAGTTAAGACTGGAATTTCAGATCTCATTCAGCCTAAAATTCACTGAAAATTCCCATCCACTTATGTTAGGAAATCAATTTACATTAACAGAAAACAATGTGTAGTTTGGTTGGTTGGTGTTTTGTTTTGTTTTTCTTTCTTTCTCTTAGAAAAGAAGAAATACATATTGTAATCAGTTTTCTTCACACCTTCATTGTATGAATATCAAGGTTGTAGTCTCCTGGTACTCTTGGCATAATGTTGCTTCCTTGTGTTTCCGTAACAGTGACCATTACCTAGAGTTTGTGAATGAAAACAGGAGCCGGAATCAGATCAGGAGGGTAAAAGGAAGCTAACAGTTGAGAAAGGTGCTTCTTGCTTGTTTTTTGTGTGTTTTCTGGGTTTTTTTGTTGGTTTTTGTTTTTTTTTTTTT